>PVJC01032235.1:0-20066 GCA_004026665.1 Murina feae
CAGGGGGCACAGCCTGAGGTCCCCTGGCCTGGTGCTGGGGTTGGGGGCATGGCCTGAGGTCCCCTGGCCCAGCACCAGGGCAGAGGGCACACCTTGAGGGGCCCCTGTCAAGTCCTGCTGGATGAGGGGCACAGCCTCAGGTCCCCTGGCCTGGGGCCAGGGTGGGGGGCATGGCCTGAGGTCTCCTGTTAAGCCCTGCGGGTGGAAGGCACAACCTGAGGTCCCCTGTCAAGCCCCATGCAGGAGGTGGGTGGGTGTGCAGCCTCAGGTCCCAGCTAGTTGCTCCTTAAGGCTCATTATGGGAACTTAGCCTCAGCTGTGGGTGCAAAGTGACCGGAGTGATGGTCAATTTGTATATTCCCTCTTTATTATATAGGATATCCTCTCCAGTTAAAAAGACATTGCCAAGCCTCACCTCTTAAAGATTTTAGAAGTGAGCATGAATTATGAAAGACAAATATTATTTAAATGAAGCCCTGCTTTGTAAACCAAGGGTGGGGAACCTTTGTACTGCCACTGGAGTATCTTAAAAGATTCAGTGGAGAGTTACTACATAAAACATAAAATTAAGTTGCAAACTTTTCAAAGAACTATCAAGTGTTTCCTTCCTGTGCTTCCTCCTCCACTCCCCCCACAGCCTACTCCACCTTTTGGATGATTCTACTCCATGTGCTTTTAAAAAGGATATACATTGTGTGCATCATAAAAGGAATATGTGTAGGATATGACTCAAGAAATAGCCAATCTAGGGAGGTAGGGAGTTGAGTGGAGGTGGAGGAGGGTAGGGGAGGGATAAATGGTGATGGAAAAAATATAAAATAAAGAAAAAGAAAAGACAGGTGCCTTCTCCCCTAAAAGCAGGACCACTTCTGTTAAAAAAAGAAATAGCCAGCCTACTCTTTTCTCCTCTCCTCTCCCTGTAAATACTATGAAGAAGACAAAAAATAGCTATGACAGGCACTTGAAAAAGCAGCTAACATGTTTGGAGAGCTTACTAGGTGCCAAACTCTAAGAGATTTAATGGACTAACTCATTTATGCTTCTCCATCACCCTGTGGGGAAGGAACAATTGTACTTTTCACTTTATAGCTATAAAACATAGAAAAGTTAAGTAACTTGCCTCAGTCATACAGCCAGTATGTGGTGGAGCAGGGCAACCTGATTCCAGTGCCCAAATTATTAATCATCTACTAGTATCCTGCTGACTTAGGATGGCATGTCAATGAGTCTGAAGGCTTGTCACCACTGTAGTCCTCTTAGAGGAGGGTGAGTAAGGAAAAATACATGGGGCTGGAGGGATATGTCAAGCCCACAGGTATTCCTTTTTTGTACCATGGATCCTTTTGGCAGTCAGGTAAAGTTTACAAACTACTTTTTCAGAATGTTTTTACATACAAAGCTAACATACAATTAAAAGTCAGTTACATTGAAATATAGTTCTCAAAATATTAAATCAGCATTTGCTATAATAATATACATTCTACTTTTTGAAAATATTGACTGATTGATTTGAAAGAGAGGAAGGGGGAGAAAGAGAGAGACAGAAACATCTATTTGTTGTTCCACTTATACATTCATTGGTTGATTCTTCTATGTGCAGTGACTGGGGTGCAATCTTGGCATATCAGGACGATGCTCCAACAAACTGGGCTTCCAGGCCAGGGCCCAAAAAGTGCTTTTTAATTAACTAAAACCACTCTTATGTGAGCATGGTGCATGACAATTTAAAAAACATATATTTTTATTTATATCAGAGAGGAAGGGAGAGGGAGAGAGAGAGAGAGAGAAACATTAATGATGAGAGAGAATCATTGATCAGCTGCCTCCTGCACACCCCACACTGGGGATTGAGCCCACAACCTGGGCATGTGCCCTGACCAGAAATCAAACCCTCCCTGACCAAGAATCAAATCCTGACCTCCTGGTTCATAGTTCGACGCTCAACCCCTGAGCCATGCTGGCTGGGCAAACTTTATTTTTTTTTTTAGAAGGGAAAGATGATTATTTGTCTCTATGCTGAAAATATGGTGTTATTATCACTCATCAGGGTCTGAATTTTTCTGTATAATTATTGTCAGAAAGCATGGCTTGAGATTAGCTCTTCTTACATTCAGATATTTTTGGTAGATGTCTTCCAACATTTAATTGAATTTTTGACAAAAGACTTATACAGCACATAAACTATAAAGTTATCTGGAAAGTAATTTTTAAAACTAATTCATTAATTTCAAAAGCTCAAGGGAAAGCAGTACTATTCATGGAGGATTACTTGAAGGATACATTCAATGCATCCATTTCTCAGCTGCTAGAATAAACTCTGTAGCTGGATTGCCTCTGGACCCTTATAGAATTGCTTTTATTGAGTTGCACTTTGGATTTATGCATTAAAGTTAGTTTGTTTAAGAGATGGCCCCAGGAATCTTGCTGCTGTAATTATTGTAGGGATATTGTTGAGGACTTTTACCATTATGTCATAGAGTGACTTAATAAAGGAACATTTCTCCAGATCTTGTACCAGGAAGCTACATTTCTCTTAAAAACTACTTTGTTTTGATCACAGGGACATTAACTTTCATAATTTTTTTTATGTTTTCCTATTGTTTCCTTCCTAGAAGTTCAGAATCAAATATGCAGCCCAGATATAGCTATTGTTTAAAACTGTATTAAAGTGTATAAGATGCACTTTTCTAAGCCAATCCAAATAGTTGACTTTGTTTTCCTCCTCCTGTTTGCTTTCACTTCTAACCTCCCCACAATTACTTAAACCATTTATTTCCTGTTCTATTTCTAGAAGTTGTTTCAAATCCTTTTGAGAACATATACACTTTACATGTTTGAGAATGTATTTGCATATGTACGTTTAGAGTGATGCTCAAGTATTTGGAATAACAAAAGATTTTGAGCTAGAAGTTTACTTGAATACTATTATTAGGTATTTTTCATAAAAGCAAATTTTGCATTAGAATTTATGTTTGTTTTTTTCCTTATACTCCATTGCTTCTAATATCTATCCAACCCATGTGCAAACTCCTCTCCACCCTTGCTTTTTCTTACGCTCTTCCCCACCCCTTTTGCTCCTCATTGCCAAATCTTCCTCCAAGGATTTCAGACCTTGATGTTCTTTCACCTGCAATGTTCTTCCTGACCAGCAACTTCTTGATGGCTCCTTTGAAAGGCTTCCAGATCCCCACTCTCTCTAAAGCTGACATTTGTCCTCTACCCACCCCACCTCATTACTCTCCCTCATGGCCTCCTGCTTTTTTTTCTTCATTGCACCACCTTCTGTCTTGTTTTATTACTTCACATATTTATCTGTCTCCTCCATTAGAGGCTGAACTCTGAGGGGAGGGAAGGACTGTGCTTCATAAGAAGAATGAATAAATTGTCCAGCCCAAGAACTGCAAAAAAATCTCTTTCATATGTAAGGATAGGTACCTTTTCTGAACTCCTGAATTTACTCCTGTTTGACTCTAATCCCTCACCACATTTAAAGGCTTTGAATCCTCTTTGTTTCATGTTTTATGATGGATTTCCTCAGACACATTGTGAGTTTTTAATAATTTGGCTAATGCTTACAGGAACACTGAAGGTACAGCTAGTAGTGTCTGAATTTCAGCAAGGACTTTAACTAGTCTCTTGTGATGTTTATGAGGGCAATGATGACAGAAGGGCAAGAGGAGGAGGTAGAAGGGAAGCTTATATGTATTGAGAACTGCTGAGATTAGGCAAGACAGGAACTAGTGAATGCAAGTGATAGGAAGTGGAATTGGCTCCCTTCTCAAACAATGAGGATAACCCAAAAATAGAATGTTTCCTTGGAAGGGTTATTGAGCACATTTCATTTGCCAGGCATAGTTCTGGGCACTAGGAATAGAGCACAAACAAGATCTGGTCCTTGTTCTCAATGACAGTCTAGTGAAGGCTGGAAAGAATCCATTTCAGAAATGTTCCATTAGTCCTGGAATTGTGGATTCCAGCCTGGGCAGAAACCAGATTCAGAGGGAGAATGGCAAAGTGTATAAACATTAATTGAGAGCTTACTATATATCACACACCATTAGGGAGGCTGTACACAGTCTCACATGTTCTTAAGACCCAAAGGAACTTGAGGGCGGGAACATTGCAGTGTTCTTGGGTCCCCCCAGGTGCTAAGTGTGACTGTGCATGTAAGAGACATATGGTACTCAATTGATTATTGATGTCATTTAAGTGCTTCAATGGTAGTGAGAAGCTAGTAGCATTCTTATGCCCTTAACACAGAGGTAAGATAAAAATTAATAGCCCTGACTGTGCAGCATCCATCTTATATGAAAACTGCTGTTTGAAATTTTAACCCTGCTGTTTTGGCTTCTGTAAATGCTTGCTTGCTTAAATGATAAGGAAAATAAGATTACTCCCATTCCAGAGAGGCCATAAACCTTCCCTAGATGAACTTATCAGTGCTGGCGCCAGGCCAAGCCTTTGGTTGAGGTCTCAAAGCCCCAACATCTAGGGCTCTTTAAGAACTTGCACAAGGGGCTGAAAAACCCCCATATTTGGGAGACAAAGAAAGTTGAAAGATGTAAATAGGGAAAGCTCCTCCATGTTGGGGCCCTCGCATAACAATAATGGTAATAATAAAGTGTAGCTCCCTCTCTCTAAGCATTGCTTGGTTCTTCTCTAGTCTTCTGTAACACCTGGGTAGTTCAGTTGGTTAGAGCATCATCCAGATACGCCAGAGTTTTGGGTTTAATCCCCAGTCTGGACACATATAAGAAGCAACCAATGAATGCATAAATAAGTGGGACAACAAATCTCTCTCTCTCTCTACCAAATAAAAAAATAAAAAAATTAATAACACAAAAACAAACTAAATTATTTGCCAGGGGCCCCTTTTTGTAGTTGTCATCAAAGCTGAATTTATTCTCAGGACTTTCTGGCCTGTAGTCCTGAATGTAGATTTCATACCTCTCCCTCCATGTGTATGAGGTGACTATAATTGTTATGTAGCCAGTCATTGTAGGAATTCTGGAATGTCATAACTACAACTATGCCATCTATAATAAGAAGCTTGATGAAAGGCTTTAGATGCTATTTTATTTATTTTTTAAAAATATGTTTTTATTGATTTCAGAGAGGAATAGAGAGAGATATATATATAGAAACATTAACGATGAGAAGGAATCATTGATCAGCTGCCTCCTGCACCCCCCCTACTGGGGATCGAGCCCGCAACCCGGGCATGTGTCTTTGGCTGGAGTGGAATCTGGGACCCTTCAGTTCACAGGCTGAAACTGTATCCACTGAGCCAAACCAGCTAGGGCTAGATACTAATTTAAATATGCTACAAGTTTTGCTTCCTCTGCTTTTCCATAAATGGGTTCCATTTACCCATTTATCCGGACAAATTTGAATTCCTACTGTGCCTGCTGGTCTGGGGAAGAAGGGACACAGGCAGAGTAGGAAAGAGTCAGACTAGCTGTCAGTGATGGGGAATGAAGAAGTCTTTGAATTGGATCTTGAAAGACAGTTAGCATTCCTCAGTCAATCACAGTTGGAATTGGCATTCCAGACTGTGGAAATAATGTGAGCAAATAACAGGTGCAGTGTGTTGTAGATTTATAGATAGGAGAGGAGCATGAGGGTAGGTAAGATAATTCTAGAAAGTGTGTTTTATTTCAACAATGTTGGATAATAGCTAACCATAATAACTAATATTTGTTTTAAACAAATATCTAAAATTCAACACTGATATAAGCACTTAATATGTTCCAAAGCAGTTTTAAGCACTTTACAAGCATTAACTAACTTAATCTCCACACAATCTGGTTATTATTCCCATTTCCAAATGAAGAAACTGAGGAAAACTGAGATTGAGTAACTTACCCAAGGTCATGCAACTTGAGAGGGGTGGAGCCAGCATTTGAACCCTGGCAGTCTGGCTCTAGAGTAGTGGTTCTCAACCTGTGGGTCTCGACCCCTTTGGGGGTCCAACGACCCTTTCACAGGGGTCACCTAAACACATCTTACATATCAGGTATTTACATTATGATTCATAACAGTAGCAAAATTACAGTTATGAATTAGCAATGAAAAGAATTTTATGGTTGGGGGTCACCACAACATGAGGAGCTGTATTAAAGGGTCACGGCATTAGGAAGGTTGAGAACTGCTGCTCTGGAGTCTCTGTTACTGATCTAAATATTTGATCTTCCTTACCTCCCTTGATTCTCACAATTCTGAAGTTGGTGATATCATTATACCCATTTTGTAGATCAGGAAAGGAACAAGGTTAAGTAATTTGCCTAAGGTCACACAACTCATAAGCAATGGTGAAAGGATTAAAACTAAGCATCTGACATCAGAGCCTGTGCTTTTGTGATTGGTTTGTTTGCTTTTTATCTTTTTTTAAAAAAATTGATATGCATTCAAAATGGTTCAAAATTCAGAAGGTCTAAAATAGTATACAATGAAAACTTTTTTCATATCTGTTATCAGCTAACCAAGTTTTCTCTCTGAAACCAATGCTAGTTGGCCCTCACCAGTGCAATGAAAGGTTGTCGATTTGATTCCTGGTCAGGGCATATGCCCAGTAGGGGACCTGCAGGAGACAGCTGATTGGATGTTTCTCTCTCCCCCTTCCTTCTAAAAACCAATTTTAAAAGTATATGTTATTTCCTCTGTACTATCGTACAAACTGTATACTATACACACTGTTCTGCATTTGCTTTTGAAACCTAATGATATATTTTCTGAATGGCTGCATAGTATTTCTAAGTATGGATGTACTATATTTTGTTTAATCAGGCCCTTATTGTCAGGTGGTTTCCAATATTTTGCGATTATAAAAAATAAATGGCAATGAATAAAAACTTTTGTGTACATGTCATTCCCCATGTGTGTGAGTCTGCCTACAGGATGAATTCCTAGAATATATTTGCTGGTCAAAGATATCTGTCTTTATAATTTTGATAGAAGTTGTCAAACTGCTCTCTGTAGAGTCAGTACTGATGTATACCCCCTCATATAAGAGAGCGTCTGTTTCTCGATTCCTTCACCATCACATTGTGTTAAGAGAAAAATTTTTATCTTAGTGCACGTGTAATTTGCATTTCTCTTACTATGAGTGAGACTGAACATCATTTCATGTGTTTAAGAATTTAAGAATCAAAAAAAGAATTTAAGAATCATTCAACTTTTCTTTTGTGTGTGTGTGTGTGTGTGTGTGAAACATTTGATCACAACCTTTGTCCATTTTTCCATTGGGGTTGTTGATTGTGTGTGTGTATGTGTTTGTGAATATATGTATGTATTTGTGTGTGTGTGTGTGTGTGTGTGTGTGTGTGTGTCAGTGTCAGCTCCTGGCCCAAAGTCTACCTGTGATTTTTCAGGCCGAACTGTGAGCAGTTACAAAGGCTGTACTTGGCAGGCCTCACTGGCAAAGCTGTTCCAGACTTGATGCACACTGTAGTCTCTGAAGGGAACTTTAGTCAAGGACTCAGGTCCCCTGCAGGCAGGCCATGGTCTTAAGCATATCTACATTTCTAGACCAGGAGCCTTACTTGGAGGTCTCTTTATTAAGGACTTTCCTCAGGGGCCTTTACTGGAGTCTCCTTATTGGTGGGAGAGAAGGGAGGGAGAAATCTTGAAGACATTTTTGAGCTGTCGTTTAAACACCCACTCCCACTGAACCCCCACATCTGTGCTGATCCACCTGACTTGTGATATCCCATAGGTGTCAGAAACTTTGTTGTTTGAAATTATATCAGTAAAAAGGAAATACCTTACTTTTGCCAAGAGGTTTTAAGTCACTTTAATACAGAGAGTCTGCCTTGATTTCCACTCCAGGTGAGGAGTTTCAGATAACTTCTATCTATAACATTCTGTAGATTAACTTTTGTAATATTCCAGGAAACAGGTCCCTTGGTCCATTAACAGTCCAAATTTGATGGAAACCTATGACAGATAGCTCTGTTTCACTTTGAACTAATCAAAACACTGCTTCCCTCAATTATACCTAAAAGTGTGCTTTTTGCTCAAATCCTTTAATGAGTCTATAGTTTCCTCTGTTTGGTGAGATGCCCCATAGCTTCTATAGTGTGCAGTCTCCCTCATAGTAAGGAGTCAATGCTTTTTGTCTTGTCCCTGGTGGTCTTGGGCTGACTGGGCTAGGAGAGATTTGAATCCAGGCTTACCTATAGCAGAGTTTAGTGTTGAGATGCGAAGCAAAACCGAAAATTATCTAACGTTTATGTCAAATATACTCTCAGTGACCTTCAGCCGAAGACCTAGGAACACTCCTGTATTTGAACAAGTTTGGTTTATAACTCATTGCAGCAGGAGAGAACATATACCGTGGGGAACCACAGGGCATCTCAGGAAGAGGATGTTAGAAAAGACTCATTTAGGCTTGAGCTTTGGTTGGGTGATTTTGAGGAAGGTACAAAGAAGAGGAGGTACAGTCTGGATTGGGTGCTATTAGAAAGTGGAGACAATTTTATCAATAAATCCTATCTGTAGGAAGGAAAGACTAGAGTGAGGCTAACGCTATAATAGGTAAAGCAGCATCAGTCACATTAGCCAGGCTAGCAAGATGTGTGGAATTTTATGGCTTGAAAAATGCCCAGGTTTTGTCTGTATTCAGACATGATTATGGAGTGGTCTGGTTTTTGTCTAGGTCCATTATGGTCACAGAGTGGCCTTGTTTGATGTTGATGTACTGTGAAATAATTCATATGAAATAGAATATCAACACCGCGCTGAGTGCCAGGCCAGCTCACAGCGACTCTAAGGCCCAGCAGCTGGTAGTGCCAGGTCAGCTCCTGGATGTCAGGAGCTGCTTTTGTTTTTCTCAATTCCTACCTATATGTACTGTGCACACATGTGCATATGCACATCTCTTAAATTTATAATTCTAAAATTCAAACAAAAGCAAGCCAATATTTGGCATGCTTCCCATTTAATTAGGAGTGCATATATATTTATGGCTTGGGCATGGGCTATATTTTGTTTTGTTGTGGTTATGTATTTATTTCCTTTATTGAATATGAAATACATTCACATGGTTTAAATTTTTTTTAAGTGTACAGAGAAAAGCCTCCTTTCTGTCCCTCATCTGCTCAATTCCCACATTCTCTGATAGGTAACTGCTAATGTTAGTTTCTTATGTATCTTTCCAGAGGTATTCTTTATATAGGTAATACCTAGGAATGTGAACATATTCTCCTTCTTGTGTTTCTTTTATAAACAGATAAACATGGAGTTTTTCATCTTGATTTTCTATTAATATATCTAGGAGATCTTTCTGTTCCAGTACTTAAAGAATGTTTTCATTCTTAGGGCAGTTTTGTTTGAACTATAATTTATTTAATGACGTATATTTTATGTTTTCAATCTTTTGCTACCACAAAAATCATGGCAATGAATACCCGTGTATGTGCATCATTTCACACATGGAAGAGTACATCCTTAAGCTAGTTTCCCCAATTGAAATTGTTGTGTCAAAGGATTTGTAATTTTGAGAGATATTGCCAAACTGTTCTGGGGTTATAAAGCTTGACAATCTTATTAGTGGAATAAGCAAGTATTTGTTTTTTCACAGCTTCACCAACACTATGTTATAATACTTCCTGTTTTTTGCTAATCAGATGTTTTTGCTAACATTTCAGTGGTTCTAATTTGTATGTTCATTTCTAAGTCAGGATAAACCTTTTTTTTAAAAAAATAACTCTTGCCCTGACGGGTTTGGCTCAGCAGATAGAGTGTCGGCCTGCAGACTGAAGGGTCTCAGATTTGATTCCAGTCAAGGGCATGTACCTTGGTTACAGGCACATCTCCAGTAGGGAGTGTGCAGGAGGCAGCTGATCGATGTTTCTCTCTCATAGATGTTTCTAACTCTCTATCCTCCCTTCTCTGTAAAATCAATAAAATAAATAAATAAATACCTCTTTATTGTTGAAAGTATTATATACGTTCTCTTATTTCCCCCAATGATACACTCCAGCCTGCCCCTTCCCCACCCCAGGCCTTTACCATCCCACTGTTTGCATCCATGGGTTATGCATATATGCACACAAGTGAGATCATGTGATACTTGTCTTTCTCTGACTGACTTATTTCACTTAGCATGATACTCTCCAGGTCCCTCCATGTTGTCTCAAGGGGTAAGATAGTCTTCTTTTTTACTGCTGCATAGTATTCCATAATATACATAAATGTACTACAACTTTTTTTATCATCTGCTCATCTACTGATGGGCACTTGGGCTGTTTCCAGATCTTGGCTATTGTAAATTGTGCTGCTGTGAACATAGGGGTGCATGCATACTTTCTGATTGAGGAAAAACCTTTTTGTAAATAGACTTATTTTTTTTAGAGTAGGTTTAAGTTCACAGTAAAATTGAGAAGGTGAAGAGAGTTCTTATATACCTCCCTGCACCCTCCCACATGCACCAGAGTGATACATTTGATATAATTGATGAACCTACATTGACATCCTAATTACCCAAAGTCCATAGTTTCCATAATAGTTTACTCTTGGTGGTGTACATTCTATGAGTTTGGACAAATTTATAATGATGTGCATCTATCATTATAGTATTGTTATCAGTGGAAGTGGGGTTCTTGGGTTACCATTGGAAGAAGCATTTCTGGGTGTCACCCTGGGAGGATGAAATATGGTAGAAAGTTTTATTTCCACAGAATTACTCCCTGTTTCTCTTAGTCCAGTCACAGAAGAAGTGCAGCTGGGGTCTCAGTAAAGCTAGAAGCAAAGTCAGAGTTTCCTTTCCACGTTGGAGCCAGGTCCAGTTCAGCATCAGGCTAGCTGCGGTTCATTAACCGGCCCCCACCCATGCACCAGGCCTCCATCCTATATAATAAAAGGGTAATATGCAAATTGACCCTAACAGCAGAAGGACTGGGAATGACTGGTCACTATGACACACACTGACCACCAGGGGGCAGACATTCAATGCATGAATTGAACCAGGGGGAGCTCTGCTCAGCCACAAGCCAGGCTGCCAGCTGCCAGTACAGCGGTAGTAGTGGGAGCCTCTCCCACCTGCTCAGCAGCGCTAAGGATGTGTGACTGCAGCTTAGACTTGCTCCCCGCTGGCAAGTGGACATCCCCCAAGGGCTTCCAGGCTGCCAGAGGGATGTCTGACTGCCAGCTTAGGCCCGATTGCCTGGGGAGTGGGCCTAAGCCAGCAGGTGGACATCCCCTGCGGGGTCCCAGACTGCAAGAGGGCACAGGCCAGGCTGAGGGACCCACCTGAGTGCACCAATTTTTGTGCACTAGGCCTCTAGTATATATATATATATATATATATATATATATATATATATATATATATATATATATCCCTGGTCTAGCTTTGTACCAGGGATACTCCTTAATTCCTTGTGTGAGTTGCTTAGATTCTCTGTGTCTCACTTTCCTCATTTCTAAAATGGGAATAATAATACATAATTCATGTAACTGTTGTGATAATTAAGCGAGATAATGTTCTGAATGTCATCTGATATGTAATAACTGCTTGAAAATGGCTGCTATTATTCTAGACTAAAGCATATATTTTTTTTTAATTTAAATTCTTTATTGTTTAAAGTATAACATGTCTCCTTTTTCCCCCATTGACCTCTCCCCAGTTGCTCTGACCTTCACTTATATTTTTTAATATTAAAAATATCCATTCACTTTCTCCCATTCTTTTAATTTAAAAATTTTAAAAAGTACAGAGAATTTATTCCTGGGTACCCATTGTCCAACTTCAACAATCAACACATGGCCAGTGTTATTTCAACCATATACCCACCCATTTTCTCCCTATACTTGGGTCATTTTGAAGTAAATTCTAGCCATCATATCACTTCATTCAGTATGTATTTATCATATAAATAAAATAAGATCTCTTTTAAGAGTTTATGAACATCTTTTAAAAAGGTAGGTTAACTGAAGCTCAGTGAAGTTAAGTAACATTCATGAAGTGACCCAGCTGGTAAATGTATTAACTGAAATACAAATCTAGGACTGGCTTCCTCTACATTGTCATTTACTGACTGATGTAAATATCCATGATCAGAAAGTTAGGCATCAAAATTCTAAATTTTAACAATAAATTTTAGCATTTTGAAATCTGAAAAAAAAAAATCAGACCAGAATAAACGCACAGGCATTGAACACTGAGCAATAATAGACCAAAGATTAAGTTCCTTTGGATTTGTTTCTCTGGTTGAAAGGATTTATCTTGATTTTTGTAGCATTAAGCATAAAAGCAGGGCATCCATTGTTCTAATTTTGTGCGTGGTGAATAACTGAAGCTCATGTGTTTTTCTCCAGCTTCCAGCACTAAACAAATAATCTCAGCACCTGCTTATGGTCTGTCAGACTTTCAAAAGGAAATACTATATTCTTAGCAAAGTGATTATTTAAAAAGGAAGAGTATGTGGGGAGAAACTGCATGTAGGAAATTAAAATTGTAGTGTCCAGCACCATGAAAGCTTCCAACAAATGTTAACTGATGATGATGAAAATGACAGTAATCACAATGATGAGGTGGACCTGTGACACATGAACCACATGAAGGAGCTGGAAAATGAGTCAGTTATTCATCTGGAAAATATAACTTGCAGAGCAGCTTCCCAGCTTGCCTGAGGGTAAGGCCAAACAGGTGGCATGTATATTGCAGGCTTGGGAGCCAGCCAGAATTCTGATCCCCTACTACTAAATGTGTGACCTTGAACACGTTACTTATCATCTCAGTTTCTGCCTTTTTTTTTTTTTTTTTAATTCTCACATGCCTAGAGAGAGGAAGGGAGAGAAACAAAACAAAACAAAAAATCGATGTGAGAAAGAAATATTGACTGGTTGGTTGCCTTGAGCATGATCGGGGTATGTGCCCTGGACTTGAATTGAATTTGGGACCCTTCAGTCCTCGGGCTGACACTCTGTCCACTGAGCCAAACTGGCCAGAGCCCAAGTCTGAGAAAATGAGGAAAATAAGATTGCTTTTTAGAAGAAAAGAAGAAGACTGAAGAGTTCATGGGCTGTCATTCATGTACCCAGAGAAAGACTGGTCATTTAGGAGAGAGTAAACATTCCCAGTTCACCTGGCAACCTGAGGAGGACTTAGTCTCCTGTCTTAAGTTTGCCAACAGGGAGAAATAGGCTGGCATTCAGCCTTCAAATATGCAAGTCCTGTGGCAGTGACTTCTCTCTGGGGATGGCTAGATTAGCAGTTGGCATCTATGCATTTTGGGTAGTCCAAGTCTGTCTCTCAGGCCTTGGTCATTCTGAGGCCTTTCATAAGAAAGAACAGATAAATCCAGACTTACCCCTGCACACAAATTACCTAGCAGCCTCATTCAAATACAGATTTAGATTCTCAGGCCTGGGATGGGGCCGGAAATGCTCCCAGGTGATGTTGACTCTCCTGGTCCCTAGACCACACTTTGGGTAACAAAACTGCAGACAACACACAACCACTTCCAGTAATACCTCTATTTTTAAACAAGGATTCATCAATAATGTATTTATTACCCTTTTTTCTCTTGGTGGCTATAAGTTTCCAATCCAGAACCTAATACTTGCTGCGCAGGCACTCCATAGCTAGGGGTGGAGCAAGCCTTTGTTTTGTTCCCTTATACCCAGGCAGAGAGGTCAGGATGGGGTAAAAATGGGGTCTAAATCCCCTCCCCCACTAGTTCAGAGCAGGTCCAGCCACAGCACTGGCTAAACTGCTGCTTTAGCTAGGTATCCTTGCGGAGGTGGACTGAAGCTGAGAGAAAAGGGTGGTTGAACACAAGCAGCCCAAAAACAAAGCAGGGGGACTGAAGGGAAATTGGCTGGGCGAGTGGGAAGAGGGTGAAGAAGAGATGGTGGTAGGTGATTTCTCTGTGGTTAAGAGACCTTCTTATCTGGTAGACTACCTTATCTGGTAGACGCAGAACTGGTGGCTAGCATGATGACATCCCCATTCCTGTTACAGGCAAGGCTAGATTTGAATCTGAGTCCACTTAGAAGCCTTGTTCAGACTTGAATTTGCTAAAATAAGGGGCAGGCAGAGCTTTTGAATGAAACTTATTGTTGAAAATTTTAATTTGCTCATCTGAAAAACTGAGAGAAAAAATAAATGGAATATTTGAACCTTAATTTTAGACAAAATTAAACTCATCTATAATCTTTAGATGAGTGGTGTTACACAAGAATGACATGCAGCATGTCAGAAGAAAATTAAGTAACACTGTTTTTTTTTTTTAATTTTGTTTTATTACTTTAAGTATTACAAAGAGGGTTAAATAAGTTTCCATTTTTTCCCCTTGACCTTCCCCCATCCTCCCCTATTCCCCAGTGTCTTGTGTCCATTGATTAAGCTTATATGCATGCATGTAAGTCCTTCAGTTGATCGATTAACTCCCCCCCCAACCCTCCCGACTCTTCCAGCTATAGTTTGACAGTCAATTTAATGCTGTTCTGCCTCTGTATCTGTTTATGTTTATCAATTTATAATGGTCTTTATTATCCATAAATAAGTGAGGTCATGTGGTATTTTTCTTTCATTGACTGGCTTATTTCACTTAGCATAATGCTCTCCAGCTCCATCCATGCTGCTGCAAATGGTGAGAATCCCTTCTTTTTTACAGCAGCATAGTATTCCATTGTGTAGATGTACCACAACACTGTTTTAATGATTAAAAAAACTTGAAGTCTTGAAAACTTGTCCCTATTGTCTTCTCTTTCAAGGAAATCCTGTTATAATTCTTAAGTACTAAGCATACTTGAATATCCCTCCTTTTTTTCTCTTTGTGCTAAGTGTCTTGTTGAATTATAAAATTAAAACATTTTCATTTTTCAGAAAGTTTTACCTTTTCTGTATTCCACAAATAATATTTAAAGCTGTTCTAAGTTTAAATTATTATTAAATTAAATCAACAACATAGGATAAAAGCTTATAATCCCTCAAAGTAAATCACTTCAGTAAAGAAAATTCTACTAAGCTAAGCCTATTATCGTTTACTACTACATAGTAACCAATAGGCACACAATGGCTTGGAGTCTAGCATATAACAGAGTACAGTTCTTCATCACATAGTCTTTATGTGTGTGTTAATCCTCACCCAAAGATATTTTTCCATTGACTTTTAGGGAGAATGGAAGAGAGAGGAAAAGACAAAGAGAAACATTGATGTGAGAGTAACACATCGATTGGTTGCCTCCTGCATGAGTCCTGGCCAGGGCCTGAGCCAGGGAGAAGCCTGCAACCAAGGCACATGCCTTTGACCAGAATCGAACCCGGGACCCTTTGGTCCACAGGCCAAGGCTCTATCTACTGAGCCAAACCACTAGGGCCATCACATAGTCTTGACTTTGATCTCAGCTAAATGTCTGACTTTGGTAAGCCACTTCATCACCACTAGCGTCATTTTGTTCTCTGCAAAATGAGGGATTAGACTAGTTGGTATTCAGTCCCAATGCTTGCTTCATTCAGTAGGAGAGTTTACTTTTGATCCTGAGAGCATCAAAAAGTATTTTCCATTTCCCATACCACTGAATGTCTTAAGAAGTGGGGACTCAAAGAGGTGAAGCAACTTACCCCTCTGTCATAAGGGCAGAGCTAAGATTAAACTCCCAAGATGCTTGACTTCTAGCTAAGGATACTTTCTACAATATTATGCAACCTAAATTCTATCTAAATGAATCTGCATTCAAATAAGCCACAGAGGATGTTGGTATAACAATTTCCTCTAAGGAAATTACTAGTATTATTTTTCTGGGTGGCTTGACACAAGTCATAACTGACTGATTATGGTCAGAGGTATGGTTGTAAATTATGCTACAGAACCACAAGAAAGCAGGACAAGTTTTCATAGGTAGCCAAAATAGCTGGTTTCAAAATTACCCAGTACTCATCCTCTTGGTCTGTGAGTGATCTGAGGGCAGAGGTCATGCTTGGTAGAACTGTGCTGTTAGCAAGACAGGCGTTGGGCAGCTGGGAAATCCTCCCACTAGTGCAGGGCTGCGGGGGCAGGGAGGGAGCAAAGGAGCAGATCTGCAGCATTAGGAGAGGGAGGGCACTCTTAGGAGCGCAAAGCAGGCTGTGGAGAGAGATTTTACAATGGAACCTGAACAAATGTCCATCCTCTGCGCAGGCAACATAAGGATGTCAGGTGTCCTCAACAGAAGTTCCATACAACTAGGGAATGTGGAAGGCAGTAGTGGTGAAAAACACCCCATTCTTTTTTTTAAATAAATAATATACAATGTCCCTCCCACTCTTCTTCCTTTGAGAAATTCATAACATTATTATATACTTAGCATTAGTGTTTCTGAACATACTACTTGAAAATGGATATGCTAGATAGCGAGATTGTTCACATATCTTTTAAAAAAATTAATTGTAGAGAAGGAAGGATAGAGAGATAAAAACATTCATGAGCAAGAACCATTGATTGGCTACCTCCTATTTGCCCCCCTACTGGGGATTGAGCCTGCAATCCCAGGCATGTGCCCTGACTGAGAATAAATCTGGTGACCTCTGGTTCATGGGTTGATGCTCAACCACTGAGTAACACCAGCCAGGCTATTCACATATTTTTATATAACACTTAACATGTGCCAGACACTGTTAGAAGTACTTTCCAAATAAATATTGTCATTTAATCTTCATAATAACTCTATGAGGTATGTGCTAAGGTAGGAAACTGAGGCACAGAGAGGCTATGCAACTTGTCCAAGATCATAGAGGTAGTAAGTGGCAGAGGCTAGGTAATCTTCTCCCTAGTCCACACTTTCCCTTCTCCTTAAAAGACCACAAAGCAAACGGTAAGAGTGGACAGTTGTTATTTTTGGCTGCTTAGCCTTTGGAACCACTTCTTGTGTTAGGAGAATCTTGGTGAGACGTGAGCGAGGCAGAGTTACTTCCCACTCTAAAAACTGAGTGGCAGATACTCATTTTCCAGCACATGTATAGGCTCAGCCTTTCAGATGCACTAACTAGTTTGAATTTGCAGCTAATGACAGACGAAGAAAAAGCGATAGAAAAGCCTTTCAGCTGCAGTGGGCACGGTGCTGTAATTGGTTTAGGCACCACGGGGAGATTACAGTGTTAGTGGTAGGGACCGTTAGAGGCTGACTACCTGGCTTTGAATCTTGGCACTAACCCTTGAGCAAGATGCCTAACTTCTTTGTGAGGCAAATTTCTTTTTTTTTAAATGTATTTTATTGATTTTTTACAGAGAGGAAGGGGAGAAGGATAGAGAGTTAGAAACTTCAATGAGAGAGAAACATCAATCAGCTGCCTCCTGCACACTCCCTACTGGGGATGTGCCCACAACCAAGGTACATGCCCTTGACCGGAATCGAACCTGGGACCCTTCAGTCCACAGGCTGACGCTCTATCCAGTGAGCCGAACCAGCTAGGGCGTGCTGCAAATTTCTCATTTATAAAATGAATATAATAATAGTACTATCTTTCGAATTGTTGTAAGAATTAAACAGGACAGTGGAGGTAAAACATAGTACCTGGCAGAGAGTAGTCTCTCGATAGAGGCCTGCAATTGTCATTTACTTAAGTGCCCTATTTTACAGATGAGAAAATTGATGCCCAGAGAGGAAAACTTGTGCAAAAACACGCTGCTACAAAGTGAGGCAGTTTAAGTAGACACAGTTCAGTTTACTATGACAACCATCTAATGAATGTTTACCATATCAGGAATTTAGTGTTTTGACTTCAGCAAGCCAGCAAAAACAGTCTTTCATGGTCTAGTTGAGCAAATGAGGCTTCATACTGGTTGAGTTGGTCTGATCTCTGAGTGTCACATTATAAGAAACAAATATAGCCCAGCAGGTGTAGCTTAGTAATTGAGCATTGACCTATGAACCGAGAGGTCACAGTTCAATTCTCAGTCAGAGCACATGCCTGGGTTGTGGGCTCAATCCCCAGTGTGAGGGAGGCAGCCAATGAATTATTTTCATCATTGATGTTTCTCTCTCTGAAATCAATAAAAATATATTAAAAACAAACAAATATATAAAATATAATTAGAAGTGGAAAGAATACAGAGAAAAATATTTTTACTTATATTTTAAATTGAATTTTAGAGAGAGAGGAAGGGAGAGAGAGAGAGAGAAACATGGATGTGAGAGTGTAACATTGATTGGCTGCATGTCCCCCACTGGGGGTCGATCTCAAAACCCAGGCAAGTGCCCTAACTGGAAATTGAACTGGCAACCTTTGGTGCAAGGACGACACCCAACCAACTGAGCCACACCACCAGGGCAAAGAGAAAAAGATCTTTAAACTTCCCTCTCCCAATTTCTGTTCCCTGTAATAGTACCCTTATGGCAGTTGCTCCCTGACTTTCCCCCTCATCCTCAACTTTGAACATAAAACAATCCAAACCTAGTTTTCATACCTGGAGACTCCTCTGCCCCTAGCCTTTCCTTTAGTTTCTCTTCAACATTCTCTCCAGAAAGGAAATGTCAATCTTTGATTTTTTAAAAATATGTTTTTGTTGATTTTAGGGAAACAGAGAAAGAAAGAGAGAGAGAGAGAGAGAGAGAGAGAGAGAGAGAGAAACATGGATCGACTGCCCCCCCCCCCCCCCCCCGCATGTCTTCCCACTAGGGATCAAGCCAGAAACCCAGACATGTGCCCTGAGCAGGAATGGAACTAGGGGCCTCTCCATGCATGGGGCAATGGCCAACTAACTGAGTCACACTGTCCAGGGTAGAAATTCTCAGGTGTTTGGCCTTCAGGTTACTTTACACTTATACTTTCATATTGGAAATTGAACCAAGAAAACTTTAAAGACATTTTTAAAAAGATATTTTAATTGATTTGTTTAAAGTTAGCAAGGATGGGAGAAACAAGATGGCGGCATAGGGTAGACACCGTAAATGCAGCCGTGAACAACTATTTCAGAAAAACCACGAAAAGAACACACGGACACCACTCGCACACACAGGAAGGCTGGCTGAGTGAAAATCCTACAACTAGAGAAGAGTCTGAGACTCAGAGGAGCAGCGGAAGCAAAGTACAGAGGTACGGAGGCGTGCGCACAGGGCTCGGGGAAGATCTGGCACCGGGGGACGCGGTTCTTTTCCAAAACAGAGAGAGCCACAAGTCCCCAGCGGCTCTGAACTCCAGTTCCAAGCGAGTTTCTGAGGACCCAGACACCGGAGAAGGGGGGCTGACTGGCACTGGGAGGAAACCCAAAGCAGGTTTCTCTCAGCGTTGCTTGCAGCAATTACCGTGGGACACAGAGACCTGGTGTCTCTCAGCGCAGGGCTGAGAAGCGCCATAGCTATTTGCTCCGCCCTGCCCTGCAGACTCCCCGAGGCTCCGCCCCTCCCAAGCTGCGACAGAGCTAGGGCAGAGGCTTAATCAACGCCTCCTTAAAGATACAGGAGCCAGCCTCACCCAGTGGCCAGAGTGGGACTAACCTAAACAAAACAGATCCACAAGGAACACACTTGGAACAGATGCAGTGAGCATAAAAGCTCCACTGAAACAACTCTTGCCCCATAAGGGTGTCTCCAGCACAGAAGTTCTCCCTCTGTAGACACAGCTGACTCTCATAACCAAGTGGCTTAGAGGTTAATCCCTCGCAGTGATCGCCTAAATCAGAAAGGGAAGCAGCCAAAATGCGGAGACAAAAAAACAGGTCACAAATGGCAGAAATGGAGGAAAGAAAACGACAGGATATAGTGTTCAAAACCACGGTTATTAGGTTTTTCAAGAAAATGCTAGAGACTGCCGATAAAGTTAGTGAGATCCTCAATGAATCTAATGAGACCCTCAAGGATATGATAAAGGACCAACTAGAAATGAATCATACACTGACTGAAATGAAGAATATTATACAGACATCCAACAGCAGAGGAGAGAATCGCAAGAAGCAAGTCAAAGATATGAAATATGAAGAAGCAAAACCCACCCAGCGGGAAAAGAAAAAAGAAAAAAGAAAAGAAGAAAAAAGAAAAAGGATCAAAAAGTATGAAGATAGTGTAAGGAGTCTCTGGGACAACTTCAAGCGCACAAACATCAGAATTATAGGGGTGCCAGAAGAAGAGAAAGAGCAAGATAT
>PVJC01032236.1:0-20062 GCA_004026665.1 Murina feae
CAGTGTGAGAGGGACACTTTAATTGTTTGCCTCCTGCATGAGCCCTGACCTGGGCCCTGGTCAGGGAGGAGCCTGTAACCTAGGTACATGCCCTTGATCAGAATCAAACCTGGACCCTGCGGTCAGCAGGCCAAGGCTCTATCCATTGAGCCAAACTGGCTTGGGCAGGATATGACATTTCTTAGCCCCTCCAGCAGTGGACCTTCGTTTTTTTCCTCCAGGAGTGTGGTGGAAAAACCCTAGATCATCATCTTGGATTCTTATAACCCAAGTTACTAAGAACACTAAGTGGCAGTGTATAGGGAGCTTAGCCAATGTGCGATCAGAAAAGGTGTTTACACTCGAACTGGTGTGGCTCAGTGGATAGAGCGTCGACCTGCAGACTGAAGGGTCTCAGGTTTGATTCCTGTTAAGGACATGTACCTTGGTTGGGGGCATATCTCCAGTGGGGAGTGTGCAGGAGGCAGCTGATCAATGTTTCTCTCTCATCGATGTTTCTGACAGTCTATCCCTCTCCCCACTTCTTTGTAAAAAAAAATCAATAAAATATATATATATTTTTTAAAAAAAGAAACACAGCCCTGATCGGTTTGGCTCAGTGGATAGAGCGTTGGCCTGCAGACTCAAGGGTCCCGGGTTCAATTTCGGTCAAGGGCATGTACCTTGGTTGCGGCCATATCCCCAGTGGAAGTGTGTAGGAGGCAGCTGATTGATGTTTCTCTCTCATCAATGTTTCTCTAACTCTTTATCCCTCTCCCATCCTCTCTGTAAAAAACCAATAAAATATTTTTAAAAAATAAATAAAAAAAGAAACACAAAAGAAAAGGTGTTTCCTCTGCAACCCATGTGCAGAGGATCCCCTGCTTGTTGTCTACTGGGCTACCGGTGTTTCCTCAGCTGCCAGGGGCATACCACAAAGCCCGGCAGCCCTGCATTGGCTGTGTCTGCGAGCTGGGGAGCGTGGTTTCTGTAGATACGGCATGTGGCAGCCGTTGAGGGCACACCCCCAAACCAAGCGGCCCTGCGTTCGCTGTGTCCACTGGGCTGGGGGCACGTGGACCTGGGCTGCTTGGCAAGGGCGCATGCACAAGTGGCCACTGGGCGGGAACTGTTCACTGTGTCTGCGGCCTGGGGGACGTGGATCCCACGGACACAATGCACGGCGGTTACTGGGGGCACACACCCAAGCCTAGCGGCCCCGCATTCGCTGTGTCCACTGGGTTTGAACCAGGGAATGTGGACCCGGGCTGCTTGCTCTTGGCACCCTGGCCACTTGTGTTGAGACTGAGCTTGCTTGGCAAGGGCTGCTTGTCCTGCTGGATGTACTGGGACCCGGGCCGCTTGGTGCGGGTGCACGCGCAAGTGCAAGCGACTGCGGGGTGGAAGTTCCCGCCCCACCCAAGGCCGCTTGTGCTTGGTGCCCCAGCCACTTGTCATGGGACCCAGCCCGGTTGGCCTCCTCCGACTGGTTTTTCTGAGACCCTGCCTGCTTGGTGTCCTGGGACCCAGGTTGCTTGGTGTGGGTGCATGCTCAAGCAGCTGCAGGGTGCTGGTACCTGTAGGCCACTCCTGGCCAGGGCGTTATGGGACCCCGGCTGCTCAGGACCTACAGGCTTGGAGCCTGGGTCCTGAGGATGTTCCCAGGACCCAGGCCTCTCAGTGCTCACGTATGCAGATTAACCCGCCACCTTTGACAGGTTAATTTGCATACTCCTGATTGGCTGCTGGGTGTCGTGGAGGATCAGTCAATTTGCATCTTTTATTATATAGAATGTATATCTAAACTAATAATAGAGTAATACGCAAATTGACCCTCACTCTGTTACACCCAAGCCATGCCCACAATCCAAGCCACGCCCGCCAGCCAATCAGAGCAGCTGTGTGCAAATTAACCCAGTCAAGATGGCGGCCAGCAGCCACAGAGCTAGAGCAAACAGGGGGCTTCCATTGCACCAGTGATAGAGGAAACTGCCTGCCTTGGCTGGCTATGGCCTCTGCTCAAGGCAACAATGTTTCAATTATAGAAGCCATGGAGCTGAAGCAAACAGGAGGCCTCGTTGCCTGCCTAAGCCTCGGTTCAAGTCAAAGTTTCAGTTATAGAAGATAAATCCCAGAAACTTGATTCCATCCAGTCTCACTGGGATGTTGGGTCACTGGGAGCTGTGGGAAGCCTGAAAATGGCCCTTAGCCCCTCACCCAGGCTGGCCATACCCCCATGGGGTGAGGGTCCCCACTGGGGTGCTTGGCCAGCCTGCAAACGGCCATCATCCCCTCACCCAGGCTGGCCAGGCACACCAGCAGGTGGACATCCCCCAAGGGGTCCCAGACCACGAGAGGGCACAGACCGGGCTGAGGGACCCCCCCTCCCCGCCCCCCTAGTGCACAAATTTTTGTGCACCGGGCCCCTAGTACATATATGTTTATATATATGTAAATATATATACATATACATATTTAAGGTATTTTTTATGGATTTCATAGAGGGAGAAAGAGGTAGAAACATCAATGATGAGAATCATTGATTGGCTGCCTTCTGCATGGCCCCACTGAAGATGGAGCCTGCATCCCCAGCATGCGCCCTTGACCAGAATCGAACTTGGGACCCTTCAGTCCACAGGCTGACACTATCCGCTTAGTCAAATAGCTAGGGCTGTAATTATTTTTTATTGTTTTGTTTTGAAGAACTTTTAAAGTTTGTTTTGTTTGTGTTTATTCAGATTGTCTTTATGTGATCTTGCTGGTTCAGAACGAAGTGTGAAGACCCAGAATGAAGGTGAAAGGTTGAGAGAGACTGGGAACATCAACACGTCTTTATTGACTCTGGGAAAGTGTATTAATGTTTTGAAGAATAGTGAAAAGTCAAAGTACGTGTTTCTGAAAGTGTTATTAGCATATTCAGTGTTATATTTAAATTTTCAACTTAACTAGTTTTAGAAAGTTGTTCTTAACTTGTATAACTACATACAGATTATGCTTAAAATACTCAGAGATTGCCTTGGCCTGTGTTGCTCCATTGGTGGGAGCATTGTCCTGTGCACTAAAGGATGGTGGGTCGGATCGCCATCCTGGCATATGCCTAGGTTATGGATTTGGGTAGTTGGTTGAGGTGTGTGCAGATGGCTGATGATGTTTCTCTCACATCATTTCTCTCCTCTCTAAAATAAAAAATAAAATATTTGGAGATCTTGGGTTAAAAAATTATAGAAATAAAAAAGCATCAATTCATGCCAGTAACTCCTCAAATAACCACAGTCATTTTCATAGTAAATATGTATCAATAGACACTTTGCACAGTAGTCTTCTCTAAAATCACTTTATTCTTACCTAGTGCATTGTATTCTTCTAGATGTGATAGATTTCTGCATTAATTAACCTTTTAGGCTGAGTAACTTCTAAATCAGCCTTCCTTATTCTGATCTAATCAAAGGTGTTTCATGGCATATATTGTATAGTGTTAAGTGTTTTTTATTTATTTTTTAACATTTTACCTAATAGGTTGTTATTACAAGTAGTAATATTAGTAATAATTAGTAATAATTTAAAGAAACATAAACAGAAAATTATTACAGATAGAACTAATCACTAGCCTAGAATTTTAAGTCCGTTTTAGTTAGGTTAACTATTTCTCTGTAAAATTTATCGCATCCTGACTTAATGGGATTTGTTTTAACTTAAAATTATATGAATTTTTTTCCTTAGGTTTCAACAGCATGTGCCTTTCCGGGAAAGTAAACTGACCCACTATTTTCAAAGTTTTTTTCATGGTAAAGGGAAAATATGTATGATTGTCAACATCAGCCAGTGTTGTTTTGCTTATGATGAAACACTCAATGTGTTGAAGTTCTCAGCCATTGCACAAAAAGTAAATATATTCAAACTTCTATAGAATCTATTAAACCTCTTATTAGAATATTAATGCTTTTCTCTTAGGCTAGATAATCATTTTGCACTTATAACTGTAAACCTAAGAAATAATTGCAAAATAAAAATGTAAAGTTTGACCACGTAGGAGGATGTGAGTAAAAAAAAAACTCCTACTAGGATTAAAATGACCTCAATAGTAAGTGTTAATTTAATCATAGGCGCCTTTTGCAAAATATGAGTACTATTCTTGCAATGAATTGTCGGCTTTTCCATTCTGTTTCAGTTAGTGACTAATTGGGTAGCTCCCTGCTAGGAATAGTACTAACAACCCAATAAATTTACTTATAGTATACATGTGTAATTAGCTTTTTTATCAGAATGTTCATTTAAGGGTGCTAATTCCTTCTCGAATATTTGTGTATGTAGGTCTTATTTTAAACACTCTAGTTGACTTAATATTTATAAAATTATTTTTTAGTGGATGGTTCTTGCCTTTTCTGTTTTAAATGTCACATTGGACAGTGAATATCACATAAGCCATAATGACTGAAAAATAAACTGAATAGCAATCAGGCTGGAAATCAAAATAGTTTTTAAAATGGCATTTAAAAATCCAAATAATTTTCTTACAGATTTTTTTTCCAGAGAGTCATTACATTTCCCCCCTATATTTTAAAAGCACACATACTTACTCTGGGTTTTAAAGAAAGAGTCTGAGCTTAATTTTATGAATATTTAAAACAATTTCTTCATTGTTTCCAACCGTGAGGCAAGCTCCAGGCTAATGGAGGGTCAGGACCCCTTGGAAACAAGATGATGAATGAGCTGGATGTGTCTCCTCCAAACACCAAGCGCCAATAGAAGTGTCCCTCTCCTCCTTGGCTCTTCAACAGCCATGACCAAGAATGTGTGAATTGGTGCCTGGAGGGCACTCTTAACCCACATAATTGTGGCAGGGCCGCATTTTCAACCCCATCGTCATCATATGGGCTTAGAGAAACAGAACGTATATGAATCCTAAATTACATTTGCTCAACCACCTTGAGTTATAAGCGGCTCTATGAAGTGTGACTTTGTTAACCATCTACCCCAAATGCCAAAATCCAATGAGGCATAACCACTTGTATGCAATGGTATTCAAAGGGTGGAGTCATGAAGTGTTCCCATTACTAGGGACAAGTTACAAGGTCTTGCTAACTCAGAAATGGCCAGGCAAGACCCACCCTCTTTTAGTTTTAATGTGACTTGTCTGAGGAGAGAAGGAAGCAAACACCAACAATCGCCCAAATGTAATTTAGCGTTGTAGTCAGGCAAGGAAGTGAGCGATTGTAAATGCTGTGCCTCTCCACAGCACGTGTACTCGCCAGCCACCGAAAATACTGAAGTTCCAGGATGAGAAGAGATGGATAGTGGCGTAATAGAGAATTTGTACCTCATCCAGTCTTCAGGCAGCAGATAGCTCATAAAGTTACTGGGAGGGACTCCCTGGGTACAGCCTGTCCCATGGCATTTACCAAAAAATGGACATCAGAGCTTCTGGGGTGGGAAAGAAGCCCTTTATGGAGGCATCACATTCTTCTGTGAATTAGATTTTCATGGCTTCTGGATAGTAGAATACCTAAAGACGTCTCACACACACACACACACACACACACACACACACACACACACACACACTA
Source organism: Murina feae (assembly GCA_004026665.1). NCBI lineage: Eukaryota > Metazoa > Chordata > Mammalia > Chiroptera > Vespertilionidae > Murina > Murina feae. The sequence goes on from PVJC01032236.1 coordinate 5,544, forward strand.
TATGTGTGTGTGTGTGTATATATATATATATATATATATATATATATATATATATATATATATAAAAATAAATATATACATTTATATGTATTTATATTTATATTTCAGGGAGGAAGGGAGAGGAAAGAGAGAGAGAGAAACATCAACGATAAGAGAGAATCACCCATCAGCTGCTTCCTGCACGTCCCACACTGGGGATCAAGTCCACAATCTGGGCATGTGCCCCAACTGGGAATCTAACCCTTACCTCCTGGTTCATAGGTCCACGCTCAACCACTGAGCCATACCGGCTGGCTCGAAACACACTTTTTAAAAAGACAAAGAAAGTAACTCCCCCCACTCCCCCAAAAATTTCATAGGGGAATAAAAGAAGTCTTCCAAACTCCAAGTTGGACAAGTCGGACATATACACAGCAAAGTTAATGCTTGTGTCAAATACCTGTATTTATAAGTTCATTGTACGGTTTTTTCTTTAGTAAAAGAAACAGTGAAGGAAAAAATAAAAAAAAAAAAAAATAAATGTCACATTGGATATTTTAACAGGTTTGTGTTCCAGACACTTTAAATTCCTCTCAAGAGAAATCACTTGGACCTATCAAATCTTCTCAAGATATACCATCAGACAATAATTCAGATAATAAAGTATTAAATGTAAAAAGATCTACGATTTCTTGGGAAAGTAGTCTGGAAGATCTGGTGGAAGATGAAGATTTGGTTGAGGATCTAGAAGTAGCTGAAGAAAATAAAAATGTGGAGAGTGAACTTACTGATGAAGACCTAGATGAAACATTAGAGGAAGACAAGGCTTCCATTAGCCATGAGGAGAAGAGAGTATGTATTAAGAACTTAAACTTCTAAGCTTGACTTATTATTATTCTGAAGTTAGAGTCAACAGTACTTAAGGTTCCCTCCTAATTTTTTTCAGTAGCACACTAAATTTTTTGTATCTCAGCTTTATATTTAAAAAAAATTCAAAACTACAAGAAGACTAGTACAATGAATATCCATTTACACTTCACCTGGATTTGCCATTTGCTAACATTTTACTATATTTACTTTAATTCTTTTTCTAAGAGTATTTGCACATTTTTTCCTCTGTAGCATTTGAAAGCAAGATTCAGACATAATGATACCTTATATGTACTTAAGCATATCTTTCTTAAGAACATGAATATTTTTCTTATGATGACAGACCATTTTCATACCTAAGCAATTTAATACTGCTATAATAGTATAATCAATCTATTATACTATCCAATGGTTCCAATATGTCTTTTATAGCCACTTTGTATTTTTAATTATTCTAAGATAATATAGCATAGATATTTTTAAAAAGTTGAGCCCAATTTAGAATATCCCCAATCTGGATTTGTCTGATTATTTCCTCGTGATCGGGTTTAACAAGTTAGGCAAGCCGATTATATAGGTGAAGTTATTAAATTCCCATTGCGTCACATCAGGAGATGTGATATTTGATTTTCTCATTCTTGGTGATGCTAATTTTTTTTTTTTTAGTACATTTTTATTGATTTCAGAGAAAGGGAGAGAGAGAACGAAAGAGAAACATCAATGATGAGGGAGAATCATTAGTCAGCTGCCTCCTGCACACCCCCTATTGGGGATTGAGCCCACATCCCAGGCATGCATCCTTGACCAGAATTGAACCTGGGATCCTTCAGTCAGTAGGCCGACACTAGTCACTGAGCCAAACCACCTAGGTCATGATGCTAAGTTTTGCTCACTTGGTTAAGGTACTGTTTCAGATCTCTCTCTTCATTGTAGAAGCATGTCATCTGTGACATGCACACTTTGAGTCCGTGTGCATATCTTATGGTCCCCAGTATCTTTTTTTAAAAAAAATATTGATTTTTCACAAAGAGGAAGAAAGAGGGCTAGAGAGTTAGAAACATCGATGAGAGAGAAACATCGATCAGCTGCCTCTTGCACACTCCTCACTGGGGATGTACCTGTAACTAAGGTACATGCCCTTGACCGGATTCGAACCTGGGACCCTTGAGTCCGCAGGCCAACGCTTTATCCACTGAGCCAAACCAGTTAGGGCCCCAGTATCTTTTTATGCAATGACAATGATTTTAGTGTACTCCTTCCAACTTCTACTTGGCAGTCTTAAGTACAGATGCCCAAATGTCTACCTAATATCAATTATTGTATTCAAAAACCTGAATTACTTGATTCTCTTATATTTATGGTACATAAGGTTTAATAGTCTCTATCCTAATACAGTAACCTTGTGTTCATGGATGTGTTTTAATGGTGTTAACACATCTCACATCATAGTACTTTTTTGGGATGTAGAAGTCCAAGTAGATGGACAGTATAATGGGTTAAATACTCACTTTAATAATTTACTTCAGTGTCCTTGAAAGTCATCCTTGCACCTATTTTGGAATTGAGAAGGAAGATTGCAGATGCTACTTGTTCCAGTTTTTCTGGTCACTATGTGATTGGACCTCACTTGCCTTGGGTTTCTATAATGTAGTATTTCCCTGTGATAAAAGAAGCCATTAAGAGTCTTATTTTAGTTGGTAGTAATATTATTATTTTCAGAGAGAGGAAAGAAGAGATAGAAACATCAATGATGAGAATCATTGATTGGTTGCCTCCTGCATGCCCTTTATTGGGGATTTTGCCCGCAACCCAGGCATGTTTCTAAAATTTGAGGCAGCCCACTTGACTTTTCAAATAATGAATCTCTGCAAAGAAATAATTTTCAGTGTGAATATGATCACTGCTTAAAGGATGCAGAATTATAATTGACTACATGAAAAGAGTTTTATTTTATTTTTAAAATAATATTTTATTGATTTTTTACAGAGATGAAGGGATAGGGATAGAGTTAGAAACATTGATGAGAGAGAAACATTGATCAGCTGCCTCCTGCACACCCCCCTACTGGGGATGTGCCGACAACCAGGGTACATGCCCTTGACCAAAAATCAAACCTGGGACCTTTCAGTTCACAGGCTGACGTTCTATCCACTGAGCCAAACTGATTAGGGCAAGAGTTTTATTTTAAACACTTGGACAATATTTCTCTTTGGATATGTTTTATTAGAATTTTAATATTTATGTTTTAGAAACTGTTGGACTTAATAGAAGACTTGAAAATAAAGCTAATAAATGAAAGGAAAGAAAAATTAACATTGGAATTTAGAATTCGTGAAGAAGTTACACAGGAGTTCACTCAATATTTGGCTCAACGGGAAGCTGACTTTAAGTAAGTTATTCCATGTCCTGGTAAAAACTGAGAATTTTTTCACTTGTTTAATTTTTAATTTTTTTATTTTATTTTATATTAGGTGGCTTCTGAATTCTCACTTTTTCTTAATAGTTTTGAAAAATAGCTGTTACTAAACTCCATGATGATTCTGAATTTTACATGAACTAGAGGCTCATTGCATGAAGATTCGTGCAATAGGCCTTCCTTCCCCTGGCTGCCAGCACCGGTTTTCCTTCGGCACCAGGGACCCAGGCCTTTGTCTAGGCCACAGCAATGAGGCTTGGCTTCTCCGCTCTGGCTGCAGCGAGGCTTGGCTTCTCTTCTCTGGCTGCAGTGGAGAAGCCAAGCCTCTTTAGTCTTCCAGTTGTCTTCAGTCTTCAGTCTTCAGTCATATTCAGTCTTCGCTTCGCACCTGAATATGCAAATCAACCGCCATCTTTGTTGGGTTAATTTGCATACTCATCCTGATTGACTGGTGGGCATAGCTGAGTGAAACTAATTTGCATATTCCTCTTTTATTAGTGTAGACTAGAGGCCTGGTGCACAAAAATTTATGCACTCTGGGGGGGTCCCTGTGCCCTCTTGCAGTCTGGAACCCCTCGGGAGATGTCCACCTGCTGGCTTGCCTGGCCAGCCTGGGTGAGGGGCTAATGGTCGTTTCAGGCTGCCCATAGCCCGTTCAGGGTTCAGGTCCCTACTGGAGTGTCGGGCCAGCCTGGGTGAGGGGCAGAGAGCCGTTTCAGGCTGTCCACAGTCCCTTTAGGGTTTGAGTTCCTACTGGGGTGCCTGGCTGAAAGCAGGTATCTGGGATTTATTTAATTTCTATAATTGAAACTTTGTTGCCTTGGTCCCCCGCTCGAAGCCTGGATTGCCAAGGTCCCAGCCTGGCAGGTATCTGGGGTTTATTCATCTTCTATAATTGAAACTTTGTAGCCTTGAATAGAGCTCAGGGCCCAAAGCACCCTGGCTTCCTCCGTTGCCTGAGGCAACTCCAGCTCTGTGGCCACCACCGTCTTAGTTGAGTTAATTTGCATATTTGCTCCTGATGGGCTTATGCGCGTGGCTTATAGGTGTAATGGAGTGATGCCTAATTTGCATATTACTCTTTTGTTAGATTAGATAACTACTTAAATCTTCTTTTAATTTATAATATCTTTAATCTTAGAAATTTAAAAGGAAAACACAAAGTAGGGCTTTTTTGGTTTCTCAGTGGAATTTATTTGTATTATGCAGGTCAACACTCCTTGAAGAACGAGAGATATTAGAAGAAAATGCAGAATGTCGTTTGGCTATCTTCAAGGATTTGGTTGGTAAAACTGACACTCAAGAAGAACCAGTAAATCAAGATTGTGCCATGAAAGTTGAAACCAAAGTATGTTAACTGAAGTATTAAAGTATTGAGGATTTTGGTACCAGGATTTAGTGTTCGACCACATAAATGATGTGAAACATTAATATGCTTTAGAATTAAAACTTACTGTATAGCTTAAAATTAAGTATTCTTTGTTAGAATTGTAAGGACACATAGTTTAACTATAGCTATTGGACTTGAAAAATTTATCTGTTACATTTATATCTTATTTTGGTGTTGCTTATAGGTAGGTTGGTTCCTTTTTTTCTGATTATGGGGTACCCCTCAGATGTGTCTTAAATTGAAGTAAGTTTTTAAAAATATGTTTTTATTGATTTTAGAGAAGAAGGGAGAGGGAGAGAGAGAGATGCAAACATCAGTGATGAGAGAGAATCATTAATCAGCTGTTTCCTGCATGCCCCCTACTGAGGATCAAACCTGCAACTCAGGCATGTGCCCTTGACCAGAATTGTATCTGGGACCCTTCAGTCCATAGGCTGACACTCTATCCACTGAGCCAAACCAGCTAGAGCAACTGAAAGAATTTTAAAGTTATACAGAGCCTAATGGTTCATTTACTAGTACTTACTGCTCTAATTAAAACAAAAATATTTATGTATAAAAAGGATTTCTCATGCTAGCCAGCCAACCATTCCCTACTACTTGAAGAAAACATTATTCTTTTCTGCTGTTTCCACTGAAGCTGAAATTGATCACATCCCTTTGGGGTTTATTTTGTTGGTTTATTTTTTATTGATGACTTTAGAAACAGGAAGGAGGAGAGATGAAAACATTGATCTGAGAGAGAAAGAGAAACATTGACAGGCTGCCTCACGCGCCTGAGCTGGGATTGAACCCACCGTCATTGGGTGTACGGGACGATGCTCCAACCGAGCCACCCAGCCAGGGCTTGTTTTATTTAATTACTCAATTTGGGGGCTTGTGTTCATGATGTCCAGGCTTTGGCTTTCAAAGCAGCTTTATGTCTCCCTGACAAGGTTTGAGTCTTGGTCCAAGCTGGGAAATAGGAGCTTTGTTTTCTTAGTTGTCCCACAAAACCTTTTAAGATTCATTGTGTAACTGAAAGTATACCTGAACTAGATAATCATAATTGTTCTGTAATGACTTATCACAGTTTACAACATTGTTTGCATGGGGATCTGTGTCTCGTATTCCATAAAACAGAAAATGAATAATAGAACACAACTTTTTCATAATTGGAGATACTTGATATAATTTATTTTAAAAAATTTCAAGTTGTTAATTCTTGTTATATTTTTTAAACTGTCTAAATCAGATAGTATCTCACTGTAAGAGTGAAAGTCACTGTTAACATAGGCATGTGGTTTTTTGCTACTTTTAGGAAGTACATAATTACATAGGAATTGAAGATATTATTGATTCTCTTCAAGGAGATGTCACTGATATTAAGAAACAGGCTGAAATTGCTCACTTACATATTGCATCTCTTGCTGACCCCCAGGAAGCTATTGCTTGTTTAGAAATAAAGTATAATCAAGTTAAAGCTGAATTAGCTAAAACTAAAGAAGAATTAATCAAAACCCAGAAAGAGTTAAAAAGGAGAGAAAATGGTAAGTAGATGTATTTTATTCTTATTTTGTTGATAATAAATGCATAAAAAGACAGCTGGTTAATGTAAGAGATTTTTTTAGTTTTTAAATCCTTACCTGATGACATGTTTATTGATTTTGAAGAGAGAGGAAGGAAAAGAGAGACAAAAACATCAATATGAGAGAGAAACATCAGTTGCCTTCTGTGTGCACCCCAACCAGGATCGAACCTGAAGCCTTAGGTATTGCATGGACCAGAAATTGAACCTGCAGCCTTTTTGGTGTGCAGGATAATGTTACAACCAACCAAGCCGCCCAGGCAGGACAATATGAGAAGTTTAGGCAACTTATTTACCATTGTGACCAGAAAATTATTTGATTTAGATAACATAGTTAATATTTGAACTTTTTTATGGCTTTATAGTAATTTACTATTAAATTTATTTTTGTTTTTATTTGCTTTTAGACTAATATTAGAAAAAAGACTTCTTAAAATAAAAGAACTGAATATTAGCTTCATCAGGAAATTAAAAAATCTCATAGAAAGTTGTAAAATTATAAATTGTGCTCTTTATTTTTTATGAAATCTTCTGTATTTTTTATTTTTATTTTTTAATTGATTTCAGAGAGGAAGGGAGAGGGAGAGAGTGATAGAAATATCACTGATGAGAGAGAATCATTGATCGGCTGCCTCCTACATGCCCCACACTGAGGACTGAGCCTGCAACCCTCGCATCTGCCCCTGACCGGACCGGAATAGAATCTGGGATCCTTCAGTCCACAGGCTGGCACTCTACCCACTGAATCAAATCAGCCAGGGCAACTCTTATGTATTCTTAATTAACTCATGCAGCAGTAGATTCTATTCTTGCAAGTTTGGGATAGAGTGACTCCTGTGAATGGTCTTAAGAAGTCTATGTGATGCTTCATTCTAGCTCTGATGATCATATCTGGGTTTTAAGAGCCTTACTTAGATGAAATACTCTGCCTTTTCCTCTGAAACAAGATTGGTAGAAAATAGCAGGTAAGCCCAGCCAGTGTGACTCAGTTGGTTGAGCACTGTCTCATGAACCATGAGGTTGTGGGTTTGATTCCTGGTCAGGGCACATGCCTTAGTTTTGGGCTTGATCCACAGGTAGGGAGTGTGCAAGAAACAGCTGATCCATGTTTCTCTCTCCCTTTCCCTTCCTCTCTCTGAAATCAATAAAAACATATTTAAAAAAAGAAAGAATGGAAATAGCAGGTAAGTTGTGCTTCTACATTATAAAGTAGTCCAGAAAGGTAACAGCTTCTTCTCTTCTCTGAAGTTATGCCAGAAATTTTTTACTATTTAGCATATGTCATTCATTTTTATTCTGAGTGTTTAAAGTAGCTCTTTCAGAAACATTACCTTCTGGTGATAGAATTAGTAGCTGAATGCTGTGCTTCTGGGGCTTTCAAAATCCTTTTTTCTAAATATAACACTAGTTGAAGTGTCTCCTGTAGCAGCTTCTGTTTTGTGATTATTCAGTTAAAATTTTTTTTTAGGTGCTTAATTGTTCAATATTTTTATTTTTTACAGAATCAGAAAGTAACTTAAATTCATTGGTTCAAGAGCTTGAGAAATCTAATGAGGTAATACTTTAAGCTTTATTTTTGTCTTGATAAGGAAGTTGATAAGTAATTGAAGGGACATGAATTATAACAAGGTACATTTATTTTAAACATAAAATAATAAATTAATTGATTGAAGAAATTGAAAAATATGTGTCTTCACCCTCATACCCCTTTTTAGTAATGGCCACTGGGAAGTTTCTTCAGGCATTCCAGAAAATATTTACTTATATATATGGAACACATACATACATACATACACCTGTTAAAAAGTTTATACAAAAGGGATTGTCGTACTGTGTCTTCCCTTAAAAGTTGTCTTGGACAGATCTATGTCATTTTTTTTTAAGCTAGGTGCATGGTGATGATTTAAACTGTGTTTATTTTGTCTGAAATTACTGAGTGTTTTAAATTATGGGATATGGTGGCGTGGCTCAGTGGTTGAGCAACGACCTATGAATCAGGAGGTCTCAGTTCAATTCCCAGTCAGGGAACATGCCTGGGTTTTGGGCTCAATCTCCAGTTTGGGGCATGCAGGAGGTAGCCGATCAATGCTTCTTTCTAGTCATTAATGTTTCTATTGCTCTCTCCCTCTCCCTTCTTCTCTGAAATCAATAAAAATATATTTAAAAGCCCTAACCAGTTTGGCTCAGTGGATAGAACGTCAGCCTGCGGACTCAAGGGTCCCAGGTTCGATTCCGGTTAAGGGCATGTACCGTGGTTGCGGGCACGTCCCCAGTGGGGAGTGTGCAGGAGGCAGCTGATCGATGTTTCTCTCTCATTGATGTTTCTGACTCTCTATTCTTCTCTCTTCCTCTCTGTGAAAAATCAACAAAATATATTTAAAAAAAAAATATATATATATATATATTTTTTAAATTATGGATATGGCCTAAGCAGTGTGCAGCATTGGAATTCTGAAGATATCTGGTACCTTTAGATCAGATAACCATTCCGAATGGTTGTGTATATTTTGACATTGATAGATCTGAATATGAAATTACAATTATACATGGAGGTGAAGTTAATTTAGAGCTCTAAAGTTACTATGTTTCCTGACCTCCTCTGGCATGAGTCTTATTGTAACTTACGTTCATCCTATTGAAGAACTTAATATTTTAGAATATGACCAGATATAGATAACTCAAGCTCTTTGTATCTAATATCTATATTTAAAGAAGTAATCATAATAATGTAGCAGAAGACATTATAGCTACTGTTTAGACAACTCCTAAACTTTTATTTTTCCAGCTATAAAAATAATAGATGCTAGTTGTAAAAATTCAGTTATATTAAATTATGCAAGATGGAAAATAAAAAAGGTCCCCTGTAACCTTTCTCCTAAATTACAAAAAAGAGAGAATACCAATAAGTTGGTTGATAACTCTTTTAGACTTGTGCTTTCATATATTCATTTAAATCTCAAAAGAACTTTTTGATATAGATACTATTATTTTTTATTTTTACAGAGACATTAAATAACTTACCCAAGGTCCCACCATGAGAAGGTAGAGAAACTAGGATACAAACCCAGGGAGTCTGATTACAGATTCCTCTTCTTACCCAGTATGCTATATTCTTTCCTTTGTTTTTATAAACACTATTTATTTATCTTTAGAGAGAGAGGAAGGAAGAGAAAGAGAAACATTGATATGAGAAAGATATATCAGTTGGGATATATGCACACAGGTTGGGATTGAACCCAAAACCTAGATATGTGCCCTCACTGGGAATCAAACCTATGACCAATGCATAGAATGAACCAACTAACAGACATAGGGGCCAAGGCTAAACATACTATGTTTGAAACAAAAATAAGGTCATACTGTACATAGTGGGTGGTCCTTGGTATTTTTGCTTAGTCTTTAAATTTGAAGAAATTCTAAAATTGCATTGTATTTTATCCTAAAATATATTTACTAAACATTGCTATTTTTCTTCTTTTCAAAGAAAATAATTGTTCAGAATCAAAGGATTCAAGAGTTGCAAGATTTAGTTGATGAGAAAGAGGATACTATTAACAACTTTCAGAACCTAAAATTTCATGTGGAAGACACATTTAAAAGCAGTGTAAGAATTTTACTTTATTCTTCTGCATTATAAATTACATTAAAAAGTATGTTTTGGTGGAGACTAAAATAATTTAACATAGCTTAAATAAGCTAATTTTCTAAGAATATTTGTTTATTCTGGTGTTGAATTCAGTTTTTTTTTTTTGTGAAAACAGTTTTATTATGAAAAACTGAATTTTTGAGTACTTCAAAGGGCATAAGTAGAAGAAAATGAGATAAGAATTTGTAGCCCTTGCTGGTTTAAGCCTCAGCTAGTTGGAAGGGGCCTCTGGGGTAAAAGGAACTTTGATATGCTTAGATATCCAAAGGGCATAAAGATCTTTATCTCTTCTTTACTTTTTAAAAATCTTGTTCAGATTATTATTACAGATATTCCTCTGCCCCCCCCCCCCCCCCCCCCCCCCCCCCCCCCCCCCCCCCCCCCCCCCCCCCCCCCCCCCCCCCCCCCCCCCCCCCCCCCCCCCCCCCCCCCCCCCCGCCCATATCTCCCCTCCACCCAGTTCCCAACCCACTCCACACTCCCTCCTCCCCACCACCACTGACCTCATCCATAGGTGTAAGCTCTTTGTCAAATCTCTTCCTGCACCCCCCACAACCCTTTCTTCCCTGAGAATTGTCAGTTCAGTAAACAAACACTGAGTATCTACTTAGTGCTCCCTTTCCATGCCCCTGATTCTGTTACATTCATCAGTCTATTCTGTTCATCAGGTTTTTTATTTATTTGGTTTTTAGGTGCACTTGTTGATAGATATGAATTTGTTGCCACTTTGTTGTTCATATTTTTTATCTTTGCCTTTTTCTTCTTCCTCTTCGTAAAGAATACCTTCAGAATTTCATATAATACTAGTTTGGTAGTGATGAACTCCTAGGTATTTCTGTCTGTGAAGCTCTTTATCTGACCTTCAATTCTGAGTGATAGCTTTGCTGGGTAAAGTAATCTTGGTTGTAGGTTCTTGCTATTCATCACTTTGAATATTTCTTGTCACTCCCTTCTGGCCTGCAAAGTTTCTGTTGAAAAATCAGCTGACAATCGTATGGGTGCTCCCTTGTAGGTAACTAACTGCTTTTCTCTTGCTACTTTTAAGATCCTCTCTTTGTCTTTTGCCCTTGGCATTTTAATTATGATGTGTCTTTGTGTGGTCCTCTTTGGATTCCTTTTGATTCCTTTTGGATTTCTTTTTGGGGTTCTCTTCGCTTTCTGGACTTGTAAGTCTATTTCTTTCACCAGGTAGGGGAAGTTTTCTGTCATTTCTTCAAATAGGTTTTCAATATCTTGCTCTTTCTCTTCTTCTGGCACCCCTATAATTCTGATGTTGGTATGCTTAAAGTTGTCCCAGAGGCTCCTTACACTATCTTCATATTTTTGGTTTCTTTTTTCTTTTTGATTTTCCAGTTGGGTGCTTTTTGTTTCTTTGTATTTCAAATCTTTGACTTGATTCTTGCGATTCTGTAGTCTGCTGTTGGATCTCTGTATACTATTCTTTATTTCAGTCATTGTATGCTTAATTTCTAGCTGGTCCTTTTGCATATCCTTGAGGGTCTCACTAAATTTATTGGCAGTCTCTAGAAAGTTCTTGAAAAACCATATAACCGTGGTTTTGAACTCTATATCCAGTCATTTGCTTCATCCATTTTTGTCATTTGTGACCTGTTTCTTTGTCTCCGCATTTTGGCTCTTCCCTGCGTTGATAGAGTGGCTTTCTGTGCTAGGTGTCCTATAGGGCCGAGTGGCTCAGCCTCCCCAATTACCTGAGGTGGACACTCTTGGTGCACCCCTTTGTAGGCTTTCTGCACAGTCTTGTAGCTAAGACTTTTTTTTTTTTTTTTTTAATATTTTATTGATTTTTTTACAGAGAGGAAGGGAGAGAGAGAGAGTTAGAAACATCGATGAATGAGAGAGAAGCATCGATCAGCTGCCTCCTGCACACCTCCCACTGGGGATGTGCCTGCAGCCAAGGTACATGCCCTTGACGGAATCGAACCTGGGACCTTTCAGTCCACAGGGCGACGCTCTATCCACTGAGCCAAACCAGTCAGGGCTTGTAGCTAAGTCTTGATTGTTGTTTGTATCACTGCGAGGAATTGACCTCCAAGCCACTTGGCTATGAGAATCAGCTGTGTCTACGGTGTGAGAACTTATGTGCTTGGAGACACCCTTATGGGTCAAGACTTGCTTCAGTGTTGCTTTGGTGCTCACTGAGTCTGCCCCCTGAGTGTGTCCCTTATGTATCTGAGGAGTTGTATTCTGGGTGGTCCCACTCTGACCACTGGGTACACTGGCTCTTTTGGATCTCTAAGGAGGTTCTAATTTAGCTTTTGCCTGAGGCTAGCCAGCCTTTTATATGCAAAAGCCTCTGTGCAGCTTGGGTACTGTGTGGTCTCAGGGAATCAACAGGGTAGAGCAAACAGCTAAGGCTGATTCTCGGTGTCCCTAGGAGGCACCGGATCTCAGTGTCCCACGGTAATCGCTGCAATCACTGCTGAGAGAAAGCCACTCTGGAGTTCCTCCTGCTGGCAGACAGTCCAGATTCTCCCCGTATGAGTCTGGATCCCCAGAAACTCACCCGGAACTGGAGTTCAGAGCTGTTGGGAACTTGTGACTCCCTCTGGATTAAAAAAGAGAACTGCGTCATCCGTTGCCAGCCCTCTACACGTGCGCCTCCATACCCTCTGCACTTTAGTTCTGCACCTCCTCTGAGTCTCAGTGTGTTTTTCTCTTTCTAGTTGTAGAAATTTCACTCAGCCAGCCTTCCCTGTGGTTCTGGGTGGTGTCCGTTTTTTCTTTTCATTGTGGTTTTGAAATGGTTGTGCGAGGCAGTAATTTCAGGTGTTTACCTATGCTGCCATCTTGGTTTCTCTTTAAAAGTCATTTTATTTGTATCTCTTAAGACTAGAATGTTTGCTAGTTTTATTTATTTGTTTTAAAAATATATTTTTGCCCTGACTGGTTTGGCTTAGTGGATAAAGCGTTGCCCTGCAGAGTCAAGGGTCCCAGATTCAATTCCGGTCAAGGGCATGTAACTTCGTTGCAGGCATGTCCCCAGTGGGGAGTGTGCAGAAGGCAGCTGATCGATGTTTCTCTCCCATCGATGTTTCTAACTCTCTATCTATCCCTCTCTCTTCCTCTCTGTGAAAAATCAATAAAATATATATTATATATATTTAACCCTGGCTGGTTTGGCTCAGTGGATAGAGTGTCAGTCTGCCAACTGAAAGGTCCCACATTCGATTCCAGTTGAGGGCACATACCTGGGTTGTGGGCTCCGTCCCCAATTGGGGACTTGCAGGGAGCAGCTGACCCATGATTCTCTCTCATCATGGATGTTTCTGTCTCTCTCTCCCTCTGAAATTCTTTCAGAGAGGAAGTGAGAGGGAGAGAGAGACAGAAACATCCATGATGAGAGAGAATTGATTGGTTACCTCTTGCACGTTTCCTACTAGAGATCGAGCCTGCGATCCAGGCCTTGACTGGATCCAAACCCAGGACCCTTCAGTGCACAGGCTGACACTCTATCCATTGAGTCAAATCCATAGAGCTCTTTGCTGATTTTATAATGTAAACTAGGGACCTTGAATGGAACTGTGGGCCGCGAGCCTGCGGTAGGCACAGGTGTGGTTCTTGGCCCATCCTCCATGCCCCCGCCTGGCCCCTCCTGCCGCAGCCCCCCTGGTTCCTCTGTCTGCTGGCAGCCCCACTCCCGCCGCTGCTCCCAGCAGGTGCTAGTGGAGCCGGCGCTGTCAGTGGGTGTGAGTGGCGGCTGCTGCCCTGATCGATCCTCAGGAACAGGGGTAGGTGGAGAAACCCTCAGGGGTGATCAGGACAGGCAGCCGCCGCTCGCACCTGCTGATGGCGCCAAGTGATCAGAACCGGCACTGGACACTGGCAGCAGGTGTGAGGGCCGGCTCTGGCACTGGCTGAAGGTGTGAGCAGGGACAGTGTCAGCAGTGGGTGTGAGTGGGGCTGGTGCTAGCAGCAGGTGCAAGCGCCAGTTGGTACTGCAGCACATGGGTGCAAAGAATTTTCTGTAACCACCAGAGCCTCGCCCCAATGACAGTGAGCCTTGGTGTGGCGTCCCCGCCCCCTTGTTCCACCATCCTGCTGTGGCCAACGCCTACCATGTTCTGTGAATGCCCCCTGCTGGCCAGCGCACATCATAGCAAGCGGTTGTTTGTTTGTTCTGATTGTTCCTCTGTTCAGTCTGTTTGCATATTAGCCTTCTATTATATAGAACGGCATTTTTTCTCCCATAAAGTGTTTTTCAAAATGAATTGCTACCACTATATAGGGATTTAAGTAATCTGTACATTAAAAAAAAAAAAAAAAATCCTTGCCTTTACCATACCTCTGATTGCTATAGACTTGCACTTAATTGCTGAGTTTTACCCTTCCTCTTTCTGGATAACCTGTATTGTACCTCCTTTCTGCTAGCCTTTTAGGAAGACATAGTATCTGCCTTAAAAAAATAAAAATCTCAAAGATTTTTATTATTTAGACTAGGGGCCCGGTGCACAAAAATTTGTGCACTCGGGGTGGAGGGAGTCCCTCAGCCCGGCCTGTGCCCTCTCACAGTCTGGGACCCCTCAGTGGATGTCCTATGATGGCCCCAGTCTGCCAGGTGCCTTTTGTGTGTGTGTGTGTCACCACTGGGGACCTGCCCCCAGCCGCATCTGAGGCTCGGAGCAGTCCTCCT
>PVJC01032237.1:0-20065 GCA_004026665.1 Murina feae
CCCCCCCCCCACCCCCTCGTATATGTTGAGTTAACAGAAAAGCACGTCACTGTGACTGCGCTAAGAATTATGACCTTAATTAGGAGGAAGCAAGCGAGCTGCCAAGGACTCCCAAGTCCAGCCTCTCAGACTTAATCACAATTTCCCAACCGCGCTGGGTCTTCCAGCAGAATTAGACGGAAATCCTCCTGAGAAGACACTTTTCTTGCAAGGTTGCAAGTATCACTTGGCCCCCTCCACGGGGGAACCCAGAGATACTCAATCATTCCGGAATAATCTAGTTTGCCGAGTTCTGTTACCGTGGTTATCCTCTGGCTCCGATGGGAGGGAGTGGGGGCAGTGGGACGCGGGCACAGGTGCAAGAGAGATCAAGGGGGTGGGGGGTATGGTAGGGGCCTGTCAGTCTAGCCTGGGAAAGGGACCATTGGCTAAAGGGGTGACTGGTTGCTGTGAAAACCCTCCTGACTCCAATGCCAGGTGGAGATAGAAGTGTCACTGAGTGACCCCAGCTGGGCCTATTCCTACTTGAGGGAGTTCTCTCTCCCCCAGGCAGGTGGCCATGCGGCTCTAGGCTCCCCCATGAAACAGAAACCCTCCCTCCCTTCTGGACACCCGGGAGCCACGACCCTTCCTCCCAGGACCTGCGTTGCCAAGGCCCGCCCTGCCCAGGGCTCCTGCCCACAACAAAGAACAAGGGGCTGCGAGTGGTACTTCTCCCAAGTCACTGAAATACTTTTTTTTTTCTCACCAAATATGAAGCATAAACCGTACACAATCATGCGGCATCGTTCAAACGATTGTTTTTAAGGGCCATGACTGGAAGTTTTTTTAATGTGTTTTTTATTGATTGGAGAGAGAGAGAGAGAGAGAAACATCGGTGAAAGAGAATCATCAACATCCATGGGCCGCTGCCTGCAAGCCCCCCAATGGGGATCCAGCCTGCGAACCAGGCGTGTGTCCTGACGGGGAACTGCACCAGTGACCTCTTCGTGTAGGGGTTACCGCTCAACCGCTGGTCCACAGGGGCCGGGCTGCAATGATTCTGACATTTCCAGCTTTCTGTTCTCTGGGTCTGAGTATGAGTGCTTGTCCTTAGCCCCTAGGAGGCTGGGAGGATGAAAGGAAGAGTGAATTTCCCAGGCGGGATCCCTGGGACCCTAACCCCTGCCCGTGCCCACAGCACCAAGGCCGCTCTGCCAACCTGAGGGCTGAGTAGCCCAACACCTGGTCTCCCCGCAGCCAGCACCAGGCGGGGAGGAGCAAACCGCGGTTGCTTTCAGCACCTGGACTCGGAGGTTATTTATGACCTCAATGCACCACAGCTTACCCTGCGGGAGACTCCAGCATCTGCATGACCGTCACCTCTTCTAAATGACGTGTGATTTAAGGACAAAGACAGCAGCAGCCTTTGCACCCAGACCCGCGGTTATGTCCTCCGGTTGTAGCTCATAAACAAGGTTCTTTGCATTGAGACGTATTCAATACAACCACACAGGCCAGTGAAGAGGAATCTGTGTTTATAGGGCGGTGGGAAATTTTCTCCTTTCACGTGGGGAAGGAAACATGCCGAACAGAGAGGCTGTTTGGTGGCGGCGGGTGGCTTTGTGCTGCTTGTTTTTTGGCAATGTCGAAGACGTAAGCAAGCACCAGCATTAACTGCATTTTCAGAGGTGAAGATGACGCTGTGCTGATTCCACACACAGAGCTATTCTTTTCCTGACACGGCCGTTTCTCAGGGCGACACTAACATGGTTGCTCTACCATAGTGTCACCATTTAGGAAAACCTCCTACAAGCTCAGCATTGGATTAGCAGCCTCCGGATTTGGAAACAATCATAACTAGAAAGTGAGCAGCAATTTTTTTTTTTAGATTTTTAAAAATATTGTTTGATTATTTTCAGAGAGAGGAAGAGGGGGAGAGAGAGAGAGAGAGAGAGAGAGAGAGAGAGAGAGAGAGAGAGAGAGAAACATCCATGATGAGAGAGAATCATTGATCAGCCGCCTCCTGCACGCCCCCTACAGAGGATGGAGCCTGCAACCCGGGCCTGCAACCCATGGCCTCCTGGTTCATAGGTCGACGCTCAACCACTGATCCACACCGGCTGGGCCAGAAATAACAGTCTTTGTGAAAGGAGGAAGGCAGGCATTAACTGCAACTAAATCCTGAGAACTCCTTGTGCGGTTGTGGGTGTCACCTTTGGAGAGAGAGGCCTCTGTTTTCGCTTGGCTATTTTCCTTGGCTTCCTGGTCTGTTGTCACACTCACGATGGCCCATGGGGCAGGGACCTCGATGCCAGATCAAGTGACGTCTCTATCAGCCCTTCTGACAAAGCCTGGGACTGCCGGAGACTTTAAAATTTTGCTGATTTTTTCCCCCCAGATACAGCAGCTTTGTGTCCAGATTGAATGACTGTTTTTTTAAACTTCTTTGGGGGAAAAAACATTATAGACTCATGTCTCTAATGAGAGAGACAGAGAGGGAGCAAGAGAGAAACATCAATTGGCAACATACCAGTTTGCTGCCTATGTCAATGTCTAAACTCTGCAAACACCTCATAATCTAGATTTTTCTCTTTTTTTTTCTTAACCTGGCCATGCTCATCATGTTAAGATTTAGCTGACACCTTGCCTCTGTGGCTCCTAGGTTCATAGGTTGATGCTCAACCACTCAGCCACACCCGCTGGGCAGAATCGAACCTGCCACAGGGGTATGTGCCCTGACCAGGAATCCAAGCCGCTGAGCCACACTGGCCAGGGCACTATGGCTTTTCACGACACTGAACCGCAAAGCAGATTTATACTAACTGTTCAGCTTGGTTCACGACCCTTCATTGTATACCTAGAGCGCTACAACAGAAATACAGATTTTAATAACCTTAGAAAGCAGAACCGCCATGTGAAAAATGATGTCATCGGCAGGCACCCTGCATCAACGTGTCGCTCTGTATGTTCTTTTTGATCTCACATTTTACGAACTCATTTATGAAATTAAAAGGCATGGAGTGTACTCTCCGTCTGTGAGATTTTGAGAGTTGTTTTGTGTTGTTGTTGGTTTGGGGTTTTTTTTTTTAGTCGAATCGCAGCTTTTTGCAGAGAGGTAGTTGCATATTCATAACCACTGGGGCCCCGGTGCCAAGAGCCGAGACTATTACTCAGAGTGTCCTTCCCGTGACACGTCAGGGGGATGGGTGGACGTGCTGCGGCCGGCTTCTATTTTAAGAGCTCGGGCGGCTGATGGTTGGGACAGCATAAAAGGAACACCGCACGGGGAGACGGGGGCTGGCGAGAGGGGGAGACAGCCCTTACGTGGCCGGCAAGAGGGACGAGTGGATGCAGAGCGTGGCGCACACTCTCTTCCTTAAATATCAGCCAACACGTGGACATCCTTCCAGTTCCAGAAGAAATGCTCCAAATGTGTTCAAAGAGCTGGAGTTTGTGCTTTTCCTTTCGTCGTTCTTTTCTTAAAATACAGTTTTATTGACGTCAGAGAGGAAGGGAGAGAGCATCATGGATCGGCTGCCTCCTGCATGACCTACATTGGGGGTCAGGTCTGCAACCGGGGCGTGGGCCCTGACCGGGAATTGAACCATGACCTCCTGGTTTATGGGCTGATGCTCAACTTCTGAGCCACGCCGGTGGGGCTGGGTAATTTTTTTTTTATTCCTTATCCAAGAATATGCTTTTATTGATTTTTAGAGAGAGAGGAAAGGGGTGGGGAGAGAGAAACGTGGCTTGGTTGTCTCCATAGGCACCCCGACTGGAGATCAGACCCGCAGCCCAGGTGTGTGCCCTGACTGGGAGTCAGATATGCCACCTTTTGGTGTATGGGGTGATGGTCCAACCCACTGAGCTGCTTGGCCACGACAAGACTGGGAAATTCTTCCTTTTTCTTTCTTTATTCCTCCCTCTTTCTTTCTGTCTGCTGGTCTTTAAATAATTATTGAGTGTTTATAATAAGTTCTCTTTGCTTGATATTCCAAAGCTGTTACCCAAACACGTTCCAGACCCCTGAGGACTCCTCAGGAATGCCCACCCCATCCCCACCTTTGATGCCATCGGCCCAGAAAATGGCAAACGCCCATGGGAAAATGCAAATGAAAACTCTGGGAGTCCTTTCTCAAGTTAAGCTCCCCAAGGTAGAGCAAGCCAGAGACACAAAGCTGCCTGCCCCGGTTAAACATGCACTTCGGGTGCCCGAGGACGGAAGGGTCCTGGGTCGGATTCCGGCCAAGGACACATACCTCGGTTGCAAGCTCCATCCTGGCCCTGGCCGGGAGTGTGCCAGGAGGCAATCAGCCAATGTGTCTCTCTCACATCAATGTTTCTCTCTCTTTCCCTCTCCTACTCTCTCTGAAAATCAGTAGAGAAATGTCCTCAGGTGAGGAGTAAAAAAAAAAAATGCAATTCATTGCTCATGCGGCTGCCAAGCACTGGTGTCCTGGGAGACATTTTTCTAACGTGATTGCTGACCAGACACCTCTTGGGCCGCAGTGCTGACCAAGGCAGGCGATGCTGGTTCTGCTTGCCAAGCGCCATGGTGACTGGTGCAAGTGATTCTAGAGCTGGATCTGAGGAAAGAGGCGAGGTCGGCTCCGTGGTTGAGCGTCGACCTAGGAACCAGGAGGTCACGGCTCGATTCCCGATTGTGGGCTTGACGCCCAGCGTGGGGCGTGCAGGAGGCAGCCGATCCGTGATTCTCTCATCACTTATGCTGCTCTCTCCCTTTCCTTCTCTGAAATCAATAAAAATATACTTTAAAATAACCCGAGTCCAACAATAGTGTTGAATAAACAACGGCAACAAACCGACGAAGTTAACGATGAAATAAAATTGAAGAGAACTCGGACACGGATTGGCGGTGATCTTCAGAACATATTGGGTACAAAAAGCAAGGCACGTACTGTACTGTGTTGAGAAAGAACGTTTTCCGTACCATTTTGGCAGAACGTACACATTATATAATACCTCTTTGTTTGTTTGCACAGGTTGAGGCTTCCCAGGGCAGAGGTGTTCCTACTTGTTTTCGTGTTTGGTTTCTGGTTTTGCCCTGGTGCCGGGCGCACAGCAGACACCTGCAATAGACACACCCACGGTTCCTTCCTCTCTCCCACTGTCTCCTCTTACAGGGACTTCTCAGAGGTTTTGAGGGCGGGCCGGTCTCTAATAAGCTGTAATGATATTTTTTAATTCTTTTTAAAATATATTTTTTATTGACTTCAGAAAGGAAGGGAGAGGGAGAGAGAAACATCAATGACGAGAGCGAATCATGGACCGGCTGCCTCCTGCACGCCCCTGACTGGGGATGAAGCCCGCAACCTGGGCATGTGCCCTGACAGGGAATGGAACCCGGGACCCTTCAGTCCGAAGCCGCTGCTCTGTCCACTGAGCAACACGGGCCAGGGCTCGCTGCAGTGATAGGCGGGTGCTCCACACCTCATCTGAGTTGCTTCTGAGTCCAGAGCTCCCGGACTCTGGCTCAAGGACCTCCCATCTTCAGCATCCTCCTTGGTTGCTTGGCAACGCCATCCCGCAGTTACCTTCATGGCCCCCATGAGGCCCCCATCAGCGCTCCAATGAGGCTGCACACACATCCAGGGACTCAGAAGATTCCAACCTTTCCACGCCTGCGGAGGGACTTCAGCCCAGGGTCTCAGGGCATCGGGGAGCCGGGCGCGTGGGAACGGGTTCCTTTCCTCTGAGTGTGGGGCCGAGGGTGAGCTGCCCGTCAAAGTGGGCGCAGCAGGAAGAGCCGCGCTCTCGCCTGGGCCTGCACCGTCACGGACTGCGGGGCAGCGTCCATGTACTCGCCCCACTGACAGGCTCCCTTCACTTCAATTTCCATTCTTTTTTTCACAACTTGCTGCGCCGGAGAGTGTGCGTGTGTGTGTGTGTGTGTCCGTGTGCGCGTGCACACGCATCTTTCTTTGTCGAGTACACATTCCCAGCACCTATGATAACCTCAAGTCGCCCAGGGAACACACAGAGATGCTTAAGCCAGTGCAGGGAAGAGGTGATCCTTTCGCCCAAGGTCAGCTGCCCTGGCCCATGTGGCTCAGTGGATAGAGCATGGGCCTGTGGACTGAAGGGTCCCAGGTTTGATTCCAGTCTCTTTCACATGTGTCTCTCGCCCTCTCTCTCCCCTTAAAAATAAATAAATAAATAAATAAATAAAAATGGAAAAATATCCTCAGGTGAGGATTAACCACAACAACAAATAAATAACAGCAGAGGAAGCCGTGAGAAGGGCCTGTGGGTATTAAGAAAGCGTCTTTGCTTATTATTGAGCAAAAGAATAATGAGTAGGAGCCAGCAGACACCCCTGCAAATGGTCACTCGTCATGGGAGCCGTGGGGAGGGGGAAGTGAGGCCTCTCTGCTTATATGGTCATGAGCTCTGCACTATATTCAAATGGTTCAGAAAAAGACAGTGAGCCCGGCTAGTGCTGCTCAGTGGTTGAGCGTCAACCTATGAACCAGGAGGTCACGGTGCAATCCCTGGTCAGGGCACTTGCCTGCATTGCAGGCTCGATCCCCAGTGTGGGGCGTGCAGGAGGCAGCCAGTCCATGATTCTCTCTCATCATGGGTGTTTCTCTCTCTCTTCCTCTCCTAAATCAATAAAAGCATATATTTTAAAAAGGAGGCAAAACCCAGTGATGGTGAGGGGGATAGGTGGGGCTGTGTTGGAGGTGGTGGCTAGGAGCTGTGCACCTGCCAGGGACCTCACCATATACCCCTGCTTGTAGCCCTCCTAGCTCCCTAGCAGGAACCCCCTTCCCCACACCCCCAGGTTCGCATCTTATTGGTGAGAATGCATCTTTGTGCTCTGGTCTCTGTAGCTCCCTGGCAATTGCCTGGGCATCCCCCGAAATGAGGGGGCCGAATAGAGGACGAGAGAGGACACCTGCCAGCCAGCTGCATGGGGACGATCCCGGGACAGGTGACAAGAGAGCACATGTCCCATCACCTGAGATGAGGGGCTCAGAGGTGGCCCGAGGCTGCCAGGAGGCTGGAAGGGTGGGCTAGGCTTCTTTTAGGCAAAGCCTTTTCCTTTTTAAAAAAAATACTTGTATCGACTGCAGAGAGAGGAAGGGAGAGGGAGAGAGAAACATCATTGATGAATCACAGATTGGCTGCCTCCTGCACGCCACCCCCTCCCCAATGGGGATTGAGCCTGCAACCCGGGCATGTACCCTGACCAGGAATCGAACCGTGACCTCCGGGTTCATAGGTCAACCTTCATCCACTGTGCAAAGCCGTTTCAGCACAGGGCTGTGATGTGCATGCAGCACGGGAGTCCCGCTGACAGCTTAGGGGAGGGAGATTGCAGGAGATGGGAGCTGTATTTGAGGAAGATGCGTTTGGCTATTTTGTGCAAGATTTGTGGACTGCAAATGAGACCACTGAGGAAACAATTGCAAAACAATTAAAAAATACAGGAATCTGTGTATAATGAAGACATCAAAAGCAAGACCGAGGCGGGGTTGGGGGGGGATTCCGAAACCTAAAAATATTCTGGCTCCCACATGCAGGTGTGGAAGCCCGCGAGGAGGCAGCCAGCGTGTAATTACTCCGAGCTGGTTCCATTGTCGCTGGAGATCAGGGTGGCGTGGCTCATGAGCACGCTTCCCGGAGGACAAAGGCAGCTGCTGTTTTGGTGACGAGGTCCTGTTTCCACAGAATAAAAGGATTCGAGGGCTGATGAGATGAGAGGCAGGAGGTGATGGGCCATCCAGATGAGAGGCCCCAGGGGCAGCCTGGACGCTGATGCACCTGAATCTTGGGCTTGTTCTAAATTGACACAGTTGGGGGATTGAGCCCACAGGATCATCGGGGGTCTCTTTTTTAACTTGGTCACAAACAGTTTTTATTGATTTTTGAGAGAGGAGGGGAGAGAGAGAGAGAAGGGACAGAGAGAGATAGAAACATTAATGAGAGAGAACATCATTGATGGGCTGCCTCCTGCACGCCCCACACTGGGGATCGAGCTCCTAACCCAGGCATGTGCCCTGACTGAGAATCCAACCGTGACCTCCTGGTTCATAGGCTGACGCTCAACCACTGAGCCACACTGGCAGAGCTGACTTTTTCCACGGTGACTGCTGCTTACTCAACAGGGAAGATGAGGAATATTGGTGTTTAAATGATCATCTACCCCGCAGGCTGAAAACTGTCACCGTCGGCTTTCGGAATAACCGGCGTTTTCTTGGTGAGCCTTTAAATAGCGAGCTTACCTGTCAGCCAGAAGGATGCTTTGTGAAAGTGGGTAAATGATATTAAACGTGGATAAATGATACTAAAAGGGAAGGATTTCAATGGCTCTCAGCCACCCTTTATAATGACAGATATAATACCTCACATTCACTTTTCCCTTCTAAACACTCACAGATTCTACTGTGTTTACTCTATTACAGAATTTGCCAATTGCGGGGCAATGGATTTTTATTTTTCAAAAAAATGCACAAGTGCATCTAAAAATCAATTTTTTTGTCATGAAGAAAAACACATCAATATTGTGTAACGCAGCCGAGACGGCACCGAGTGGACCTGACCGCCAGCTAATTGCCATCTCAACGTATTTCTGACAGAAATCCACTGGACATGAACTTTGGTTCCCCTGTGATTCCCAAGGTTGCTTGAAAGATTCAATTTATTAGCAACCTGTACAGCAATTTCTGTAGAAAATACAATTATTTCCTGGAGGATTAAAAGGTTGTTTTAAATAGAGACTGAAATTGACACGATGCTTCCGGACCCTCCAGGAGGTCCAGGGCTAGGATCTGCAAGGAGGGACTTCACCTCCTTGGGCAACTTGGGAGCTGGAGGTGGGCGTCCCGAAGGCATCGCCCCCTGAGGCAGGCAGTAGGCTTCTCCTCACTCATTTTATTAATTGACTTGAGAAACATCGATTGGCTGGTGTACTTGCTTATGCATTCACTGGGTGGTTCTGGGATGTGCCCTGGCTGGGGATCGAACTTGCAGCCTTGACCCTTGATGTATCAGGACGAATGATGGTCCAACCAACCGAGCACCCGGCCAGGGCTCGTCTTCTTGTCTATACACGTGTTTATTGGTGACCTGAGCCACGTCCCTGCCGGGGCCTGGGCACTTCTGCTCCCGCTACAGGTAAGGGTCTGGGAGAACCTCGTGCACAGGAAAACCTCCCGGTAATTATTTCAGGTGGAACATGGGGCTCTCCCCTCCGAGGTGAGCCTGGCCCATGTCTACACGTTGGCGAAGGTGTTATCCACAGTGACCACCTGGCCACAAACGGCTAGACTCTTCTAGGAGAGGTTCCTCAGAGGAACTCAGGGATTCTGATGAGAAACGATGGAGAAATGCATCCGATGCTGCAGAGATTCAGAATCAGACTTGTTGCTACGGGCTCTGTGGGATCCAACGGTGACGCTGTTTGATCAATTGGCAAGCTCACGCTAGACCTCTGTTTTGTCATTTGAAACCCAGTCAGCCAAGGCCATTCAGATCCCTTTCTATTCCCTCATGAGTATGAAGACACTGTGATTCTTTACAAAGAGTTTCCAGAAAGACAGGGTCCAGAACAGGGGAAGGATGACCTGAAGGAAACCACACCTTGTAAAGTTAAATGAGACCCAGCTGCTCGGCCAGCCTGGCTCAGGGGTTGAGTGTCAACCTAGGAACCAGGAGGTCATGGTTCGATTCCCGGTCAGGGCACAGGCCCAGGTTGCGGGCCGCATCCCCAGTGTGGGGCACGCAGGAGGCAGCTGATCCATGATTCTCTCTCATCGTGGATGTTTCTCTCTCTCTCTCTCTCTCTCCCTCTTCCTTCCTCTCTGAAAGCAATAAAAATATATTTACCAAAAAAAAATGAGACCCAGCCATAGGGGAGAGTTTACGGCAGACTGGAACGGCAGGCCTTTTCCTTCAAAGACGAGGCAGTGACGTTTGCTCCGGCTGGAGGAGGCATAAACGACCCAGCAAATGGTACGTCCCCAGCAGTCACTGCTGAGGCCCCAGGGGGCCGTGTGCACCTGCCTAACATCATGATGATGATGAAGAGATGGTGGTGCTGCCGGTGACGGTGAGGGTACCCTGGTGCTTAGGAAATCCTCCCGAATGGGACTTCCTCCCAAACAGGCCAGCGGTCTAGGCTATGTTGGGAAGACCCTATTGGTGGATGCACTCATCCTAGTAAACAGGTTCTCTGGAACATAGTCTGTGGTTTGTTTTATTTTAATGTATTTGTATTGATTTCAGCGAGAAAGAAAGAAGGAGAGAGAGAGAAACACCAATGATGAGAGAGAATCATGGATTGGCTGCCTCCTGCACGCCTCCTACTGGGGATCGAACCGTGACCTCCTGGTCCCTAGGTCAACGCTCAGCCCGAGCCACGCGGGCCCAGCTGAAACACACTAGTGGTTTGTTGAGAGCACAAGAAACGCAGCACCCCGCTCTGCCTCTTCCCACCGTGCACCCCACGCCAGCGTCGTTCACTGGAGAACAATGACCCTGGGCCCCCGGGGCGTCGGTGTGTCACTGAGCTTCTCCCATCTCCCTGGCCGGGTGACGGGTGACGTGTGGGGAGGGCATGACAGCTGCTTGTCGGCCACGTCTGCACACCGCAGGGAGGGCGTCCCTTTCCTTGGCCAGCTCGGCTTTGGGAGCTGTGGAGGAGGAGCTGGTGGTTTAACAATCCCTTCTTCAGGCGGCCTCCGTGACTGACTGCCCTGCCCCTGGTCTGACCGCAGACAAGGCCTCGGGGAAGTTAATCGTGAAAGTGGACGGTGCCCGCCCAGGCCGCCCAGTCCAGGCGGCAGTCGATGGTGCCGTGGTGGGCGGCGGCTCCAACCCATTTGATGAGGACGACGTCCCGTTTCCTATTTTTATTTTATTTTGTTGTTGGTTCTCACCGAGGATATATTTCCATTGGATTTTAGAGGAAGTGGAAGAGAGGGAGGGACAGAGAGAGGCATCGATGCGAGAGAAACACATCAGCTGGTTGTCTCTTGCATGCTCCCGACCAGGCCCGGGGCCAGGGAGGAGACTGCAGCCGAGGTCCGTGTCCTTGACGGGAACTGAACCCGGGACAACACTCTACTGAGCCACACCTGCCAGGGCCATTTTATTTTTTAATATATTTATAAATTTTGTTGATAGTATGACAGATGCCTCCCATTTCCACCCTCTTCATGCCCCTCCTCCCAGCCCCTACCCACCCCCAGGCCTTCCCCACCCTATTGCCCATGTCCATGGGCTATGCATGTACACATGTAAGTTCTGTGGTTTCTCTCTTCTCATCGAGCCTTGTTTTGTGGGTCCATTCATTCTGCTCATTAGGTTCCAATGTAAGTGAGATCACGTGATACTTGTCTTTCTCGGTTTGGCTTGTTTCATTTAGCATCATATTTTCCAGGTCCCTTCAGGCTGTCTCCAGATGTAAGAGATCCCTCTTTTTTACAGCTGCATAGTATTCCATGGTATAAATTTCCCCCCACTCATCTGCTGACAGCACTTGGGCTCTTTCCAGATCTAAGCTATTGTAAATTGCGCTGCTATGAACACAGGGGTGCGCTTTCTGATCGGTGTTTTGGGTTCTTTCTGATCGGTGTTTCGGGTTCCTCAGATCTGTTGCTAGAAGTGGGATCACTGGGTCCCGTGGCAGTTCCATTGTTAATGTTCTTAGGAAGCTCCATACTGATCTCCACAGCTGCTGCCCCGGTCTGCATCCCCACCAGCAGTGCATGAGGGCTCCCTCTTCTCCGCATCCTCCCAGCCCTTGCCATGTGTTGATCTGCGGATGGCAGCCGTCCTGACAGGGGTGAGGTGACCTCTTATATTGAACATGGCACCTTTTGATGGATCTCTACGGTTTCTCCACCTATAAAGGGAGCATCGAAACGGAGGCGCAGAGAACTCCTCGTCTCTCTGGAGGCCTCACAGCGCTACCCAACACGACACCGTTAAAATCCCGGCATCATGCCGTGTCCCTGCATGTGGTCTTTACTGGATTCTGAGGGAGGCATTTAAAAATCGTGTTTTAACTTTTGAACCTGCTTTTGAATTAAAAAAAAAAAAAAAAAGAAAAGGCAACTCGTCGCCTCTGGCCTAATGGATGTTGACTACAAAAGGCTGATTTTACGACCAAAGAAATGCATTTGACTCCGCACAGTGGTGACAGCGCCCTCCGCGTGATGACTCTCTATTCAATTCCCCCCTTTCATCCATATTCAGGTTCATTATCTCGCAGACAGAGGCCGCGCTGGGAGGTCATCTGTCAAGTCTGGATGCTGGGAATCTTGGATGCCTTTCTGTGTTTTGTGCTTTTTTGTTAGTCCTCACCCAAGGATATTTCCCCATTGATTCTTAGAGAGAGTGGCATGGAGAGGAGAGACAGAGAGAGAGAGGAATAGTGACGTGAGACGGACACATTGATGGGTTGCCTCCTGCACGCAGCCCAGCCAGGGAGGAGCCTGCAACTGAGATTCATGCCCTTGACTGGGAATCGAACCTGGGACCCTTCAGTCCACAGGCCCCCCCCCCCCCCCCCCCCCCCCCCCCCCCCCCCCCCCCCCCCCCCCCCCCCCCCCCCGCATCGCTCTACCCACTGAGACACACCGGCCAGGGCCACAGAGGAATTTTTAAACCTTGTTTGCAGTGGATGGACTGCCCTTCTCTGGAACATTCTTTTTGCTCTCTGGTATCCTTGAGGAATTCTCTGATTTGCGCGTCCTGTCCACCCACGTGGTAATTTCTTGGAATGGAGTCCCTCGGGCACTAAAGCACTTTTGTGATGCTCAGTGTATTGGTCGGCTCAGGCTGCCAGCACGGAACCCCGCAGAGTGAGCAGCTCACACCACAGAGATGCGTGGTCTCGGCGCGCTGGAGGTGGGGAGCCTGAGGCCCAGGTGTCAGCTCATTTGCCCCCTCAGCCCCTTGGCGTATCGAGATGACACTCTAACCAACTGAGCTACCTGGCCAGGGCCAGGATCCGATACTTTTATTACTGTTACTGTTAAGCATATCTTTCCTTCTGTTTCCTGAAGCTTTTGTTACAGTTGCATAAGAGCTTCAAAAACTCTTTTATGAGCTTAAATTACAAATGTATCTTGAACTTGAAACATACTGCCCCCATGTTCATCTGCATTCCTTTGATATCACATCAGACGGAATTTATGAGGAGCTGCACACGGCTCTTTACACATACTGCTTCCGGTCGGATCAGAAGTTCAGTGAAGAGCGTTTTCTCAAGGGACACAGAGAGATTCCTTCCCGGCGAGGATGAAAACACGGTGAGAAATCAAGAGAGGAATCGCGTGACGGGGCCCGCAGAAACTCTAGGGAGGACACGCTTAGCTCAAAACCTACGTCACAGCTCTGGGAAACGGGATCCAGTCATTGAATGTTTTTCGAAACATGGAGATGCGTTTGTTTCATTTAATATTTTCATTAAAAATGCATTTTTGTCCTGGCTTGTGTTGCTCGGTGGTTAGAGCATGGGCCTACAGACTGAAGGGTCCTGGGTTTGATTCCGATCAAGGGCACGTGCCTGGGTTGTGGGCTTGATCCCCAATGTGGGGGTGAGCAAGAGGCAGCTGATCCATGATTCTCTCTCATCACTGATGTTTCTAAACCTCTTCCTTTTAGAAACCAATAAAAATATGTTTTTAAAAAAGCTATCTCTGTCAACGTCTACTGATTCAAGATACCTCAAGTTGAAAAGGTGAAACTCCTACTAGAATAAAGAGCACCTCATTCAGAGTGATCTCTTCGTGTTTCACATGGAACATGTAGGACAAAAATCAATCAAATGAATGTTCAGGATTCCTGAGCCCCAAGAATTACAAAAACTTTGCTTGAGTAAACATGGGATACGAAGCCAGATCTGACGCAGGCTCAGATGGGACTTCCTCCCCCAGGAAACAGAATGCAGATGCCACACAAAGGGTTCGAGCCCACCTGGTACCAAGAGCATCCCATCGTATCCCAACGGCTTGAAGGAGGGACAACGGCTCGATGGGAGGTGGGACAGCGTCTGGACTCAGGGCACACAAGGGGAGGGCGCCACTGGAAGAAGAAATCGGCTGTCGGGGGTGGACTAGCTGGGCATTCTCTCTGGTCCCACCAGCTCCCCCATCCAGTGCAATATTTGGGGCACATAAAAAAGTGAAATAAAAGTGCTGCTGGCATCTGAAACCCCGGAATCCTGTCTCTGACCTGGCAGCCCTACTACTCTCCAAGCTGGTCCTTCCTCGGCAGGGGGCAGTCAGGTCCTCCATCGCTGCCCCTCCTCTTGCCCGGCCCCTGTGCTGCCTCCCTGCTAAGCCCTTATCCGCCTGCTGCTCAGGGCTTCTTACTCACCACAGCCCCTCCTGGGCCCCGGGTTGAGGCGGCAGCGACTCAGGATATGGGTCTCCAACCCCCCTTCCCACCTGAGCTGAATGGTCCCCAATGCCTGACCAAGCACAGCCCACCCCGCTCCCACGCCTGGGTTCAGATCACCTTAGTTCTTCGTGGCCCTTACTTCTGCCCAGACTTTTGGATCCGACCTTCACAACCTTGTGCCCACGTCTAATGCCAAAGCCACCCCGTCTGGTAGATGATATTTTACATAAAAAGAATTCTACTCCTGGCCGGTGTGACCCAGTGGATAGAGCGTCAGCTCCCAGACTGAAGGGTCCCGGGTTCGAGTCCCCCTGGGTTGCAGGCTCTTTGGCTGGTCCTGCTAAATGCACCCAATGGATGTGTCTCTCCCCCTCCCTCCCAGTCTCTCTAAAAATCAATGGGAAAAATATATATCCTCCAGTGAGGATTAACCACTCAAAAAACAAACAAAAAGAAACAACCACACACACACACACACACACAAAGGAGCCGTGGGTTCGACTGTCTGTTTCCGGCTGATGGCTGCGGGGTGCTGGGCTCTGTCCTGTTAGCGTGTGCGCGTCAGCCCACCACCACCACCTGCAGCCTGGCCTTAGCTCTCTGAGCCCCGCGGGCGGCTGTGCAGCCATCGATCGATAATAACCGGCAGCCCTCTTGTGGGTGGACGTGAGCAGAATATCAACTCCTACTTGGGGCAGCGTAGGAAGAGCTTCGTGATCAGACAGCCCTGGAGCCCAGCCGCCTGCACCCCTGGGGCCGTCTCGCAGGCCCCTTTGGAGACTCAGCACCGACCCCCGTCCTGGGGCCCGGAGGTGTCACCTGTGAGGCTGTGGGGAGGGGTGTCTGGACTTGCAGATACATGGGAGGTGGTGGCACCAGGAGATTGTTCTGGGCTTTGGCCCAGGGAGCTGTCCAACAACTTCAGTTTGTGAGTTCATGGTTTTATTGATTTGAGAGAGATATATATATATTTGTTGTTCTACTTATTTATGCATTTGCTGGTTGATTCTTGTCTGTGCCCTGACTGGGAATTGAACCCAAAACCTTGGTGTATGGAGATGATGTTCTAACCAACTGGCTACCCGGCCAGAGCCAGTCTAATACATGAAGTCCCTCCTGTTCTTTTTTTTTTTTTAATATATATCTTTTTACTGATTTCAGAGAGGAAGGGAGAGGGAGAGAGAGAGAAGCATCAATGATGAGAGAGAGAACCATGGATCGGCTGCCTCCTGCACGCCCCACCTGGGGATGGAGCCCACAACCGGGACCTGTGCCCCGACTGGGAATGGAACCCTGACCTCCTGGTTCACAGGGCGATGCTCAGCCCCTGAGCCACGCCGGCCAGGCTTGTTCTCAGATCTGGCCTCAATCAGAGTTGTGCTGTCAATCACTCCAGGGTAAATGGAAGTAACTCCCAGATTTAAACAGAAAACCCAATCCCCAGGACCAAATGTCCCTAAAACTCCGCACGAACCAACACCTTGCTGTGGGCGCATCACGTCCCCTTCTGGGCCATTTGTACCACAACTGAGGAAACGGCACGGTCGCTGCTGTTTTCCTTCTTACCTGTAAGGCCCTCTCTCTCCCTTTTGGAGTATCTCGTCTCTTTAGGCCATGCGTTGGAAAAATTAAATGGTAACTTGGGGATTCCGGGCATGGCTCTGTGGGAGAAGGAAAATTTACTGTGCATTTGGGGCAGAAAGATGAATTGAAGTCTGTCATACGTGTAATTGTCTCCTAGGAGACCCAAGCATAAATCATCACCATGGAGACCGCTTGAAGCCATGAGCATGGATAATCCCCTGGGCCTTGTTGGGGGCAAGAAAGGCTGTAAATGAGAGTGGCCAAGCCTCGCAGGCGACGAGCAGGGTGAGAGGTGGGAGGCTGGCTCCAAGCCCTGCCCAGCAGCCCCAGTGGGCAACCTCATGGGCTGTGCTCCTAGCATGCCTCTTGCCCCTGACAAGGATGGGACCGTCACAGCGATGCCACAGCTCCCGAGAGAGAGGCCACTCAGTCCACAGCCAGACTTCGGGGAGACGCCACCCCAAAGTCCTTCCACGGCCTGACTGAGCATCAGATAACTAATACATGCAAGAAAATAAACGTTCCCTTCAACGCAAAGAACAGGTGCCGGGTTTTAGGAGCCTGGGGTACGAGGTCTACATTTTATTTATTATTTTTAAAAATATATACTTTTTTATTTCAGAAGGGAGAAACAGAAACATCCATGACAGAGAATCAGGGATCGGCTGCCTCCTGCACGCCCCTCCACCGGGGATGGAGCCCGCAACTTGGGCCCGTGCCCTGACTGGAACCCAACCCGGGACCCTTCAGTCCGCAGGCCGACACTCTAGCCACTGAGCCACACCACTAGAGCAATTAAAAATATATTTTAAAAAAATAGTTTGATTTGTGGCAGAAACTGAGTCACATGCTAACCTGACAAGCTCAGGGAAGGCCTACAGAGCAGCCTTGCAAACTCAGAGACCTCAAGTCACCACCAAGGATTAAAAAGCAGTGTGTGGTGGGATAGTCACGTCCTAGGCCAGTATCTTCCCTGCAAAGATCAACTTGGGCCTGAACTGAGCCTACTGTCTTTTGCATCTAAGTTAACATACCTTTGGAATGTTGGGGTAATTTTCCCTTTTCTGGACCCCTCAGGGCAGAACCAATGCACCACAAATTTCCTATTATTGTTATCGTGTCAATTGTTGACTGTTAACTCCTGCATCCACCTAAGCGGAAAAAAAAAAGACAAAAGGGACACCAGTGGAGATTAGTGTCAAAATGCGGGTCAGTGGGATGCACTGCAGGAGGTGGGGTGAGGGGCAGGGGGGAAAGGGGACTGGCTCCCCAATTTTTCTGTCACAGCCTTCAGACCCGGTAACAGAGAACTGTCCCCATTTTACAGGGCAGGAAACTGAGGCTCACAGAAGCTAGGTCACTTGTCCAGAACTTCCCACACAGCACGCTGGAGTCTGGGCCCCACCCTTTACCATCTGCTGTGCATCCAGGCTAGACCTGCAGTGAGCGTGGAGCTGAAGGTGTGGGGAGAGCTCTTGGGGGGGACACACTGAGGAGCAGGTGCGAGTGGTTCGTTATCAGCAGCGAGCCAAGGCCTCTAAGTCAGGCAGCGCTTCCCTGCACAGAGGGGCTTGCCACAGAAGATTGACGGGGGGTGGGTATGGGGCGGGGGGGGGGCGCTCCGTGCTCAGCCTCCTGTGAGAGGCACCCAGCACCATACGATCCGCACCTCAGCCTCTGAGTCATCGCCCGCCGCGGTGGAGGTGATGTTAATGCAATCTGACAGCGCGCGTGGTCCGACCTGGAGAATAGAAACCGTGAGTCACCACCCTGCTCTCTAGACCATCCACTTAACGACATGGGGGCTGGGTCCCTAACAGCCATCGAGCTTCCTGAGGTCAGCCTCCCCGCCTGCCTCCACCGAGCTCCAAGGGGTGGGACCCCTCCTGGTGCCTCTGTGTACACTGGTGGGGGTCCCCCCTGCACCCCGGCATGGGAGAAGCTCACAGAACAGAATAAGCAAGCATCAAGATAGTCCTCTCACCCTGGCCAGTGTTGCTCAGTGGTCAGATCCCTGGCCTTGTAACTGAAGGGTCTCAGGTTTCGATTCCCGGTATCAATGTTTCTCTCTCTCTCTCTCTCTCTCCCTCCCCACTCTGTCTTCCACTCTCTCTAAAAACCAATGGAAAAATATCTTGGGGTGAGGATTAAAAAAGAGAGAGAATCCAGCTGCTGCAGCTCAGTGGCTGAGCACAGACCTATGAACCAGGAGGTCACGGTTCTATTCCTGGTCAGCGGCATGGACCTCGGGTGTAGGCTCCGTCCCTGGCCCTGGTCAGGGTGCGTGCAGGAGGCAACCAATCGATGTGTCTCTCTCGCATTGATGTGTCTCTCCCCCACCCTTCCACTCTCTCTGTAAGAAACAGCAAGAGAGACACAAACAATTGTTAAATCTGCTTGGAGCAAGGATTCAGCCAACCACAGCCCATGTGCCAGTTTCTATTCATAATCGAAGAATGGATTTCACCCTTTCCGATGGTTGGGGGAAAAATGAAAAGATGAATGTTTTCTGGCGTGTGAAGATGATACGACGTTCCAATTTCAAGGTCCATAAATAAAGTTTTATTGGAGCACAGCCACGCGCATTCATCTGCATACAGTCTGTGGCTGGTTTGACACGATGGGCAGTGCTGGGCAGCGGAGATAAGGCTGCATGTATAACTCCCAAAGCCTGAAATACTTAACGCCAGGGGAAAAAAAAGTGCCAACACTTGACTTGGAATGTATGCTGATGCGTATCTGTATGGTGTAATTACTTCGACTGCCCCGTGCACTGCAGATTCCTCCTCACAAAGAAATCAGCCTCACAATCCACATGTAAGTTATCAGGGAACATATTTTTTGCAAATGCATTGAAGGTAAAGACACTGAAGTTCAGAGAAAGTGACTTGCCCGACACCCCCAGTCAGTAATGCGATTTATACCAATATCCGAGAGTGTAATATACCAACATTCAATTTATATGGAAAGTAAAAGGAACTAGAATATCCAAAATGATTTTGAATGCTTTTAATATGATTTTTAAAATTGATTTTACAGAGAGGGAGCGGGAGGACGAGGAGAGAAACGTCAATCAGCCTGCACTCCCCGCTCTGGGGCACAAGCCAGGGCCCGGGCATGTGCCGACTGGGATCAAACAGGTGACCTCTTGGTGCACGAGATGACGCTCGCCCAACTCTCACGACTTGATTTAAAACCAAAAAGCTAATTAATCAGGACAGGGTGTGTTGGTGAAACGGTAAACACAGGGAACAAAGAAATATAGTCATAACGTCCAGAAATCCATCCATGTATGAAGAGATGGCCAACACTTTTTGACAGAGGATTAAAAAGTTAGATTCTCAAAAAATGGTCCTGGAACAGTTGCACATCAATATGCAAAACCAAAACCACACACACACACACACACACACACACACACACACACACACACAGCAGCCTTCGCCCACACCCCACTGCCTTGCCTCTTCTGCGGAAATGACGGACCGTGATCTAATTTGGGGAGAGGCGGAGGTTTCTTAGCTACAATAGCAAAAAACGCAAACCATTTAAAACCAATTAATAATTTACCGAACATCAGCGTTTTAAAAGGTCTGCTCTACAACACACACAGGGAAGAGAATGAAAAGACAAACCTCCAGCTGGGAGTCATTGTTCACAAAACACACAGGACACACACATGTGCAGAGAAGGCGTCGGGGGACTGAGACCCAGGAGGCAACCAACAGCCCGGCAACGAGTGAGCAAAGGGTCTGAGCAGTCACTTCACCAGAAAGATTATAGAGATAGATAGATAGATAGATAGATAGATAGATAGATAGATAGACAGACAGGTGACTGATAGATGATAGATAGATAGATAGATAGATAGATAGATAGATAGACAGACAGATAGGTGACTGATAGATAGATGATAGGTAGGTAAGTGATAGATGATAGATAGATGAGTGACAGATGATAGATGACTGATAGATGATAGATAGATGATAGGTAGGTGAGTGATAGATGATAGATAGATGAGTGACAGATGATAGATGACTGATAGATGATAGATAGATGATAGGTAGGTGAGTGATAGATGATAGATAGATGAGTGACAGATGATAGATGACTGATAGATGAT
>PVJC01032238.1:0-20068 GCA_004026665.1 Murina feae
CGGCAGGGGGCCAGTGAAGGGTGACTAGGCCAGTGGGGGGGCAGTTAGGAGTGACCAGGCCAGCAGGGAGGGGGCATTTGGGGGCGACTTGGCCAGCAGCAGAGGGGCAGTTAGGGGCAACAGGCAGGCAGGCAGGTGAGTGATTTGGAGCCAGCAGTCCAGGATTGTGAGAAGGATGTCTGACTGCCGGTTTAGGCCTGATCCTCAGAATTCGGCTTAAACCGGCAGTTGGACATCCCCCGAGGGGTCCCTAATTGGAGAGGGTGCAGGATGGGCTGAGGGGATCCCCCCATGCACGAATTTTGTGCACTGGACCTCTAGTAGTAAGTATAAAATAGGTATGTTAACCTGACAAAGAGGCTTGTATGTTGGGAAAACTTTCTAATTGTGTAGAATTAAGAGGGGAGACATGGCCATGCAGATAAGCCGGGGTGCAGGGTGCAAGGCTGAAGAAAAAGTACTAGAGTAGAATAGCATGAGAAATACTTGACCTACTTGAAGAGAGTGTCTCTTGGGGGCAGAGTTTATCTAGTGAAATCATGGGAGATATAATTAGAAAAGGATGTTTGATGAACAGATTGAATCTTTATCTTCTAGGCCAGTCATTTCCAATTTTTTTATCACTAGAGATTTTTCTCTGCTCCCTCCTAAATAGGACTCTAAAACAGAAACACAATATGTAGAGCAGATAAAAGTCAAAGGTCTCTGACTGAAGTCATGGGTGAGGAGACCTGGGACTGGCTCCCTCAATGGGATCCCTGAGGTACACACTCCTGGAACCTCTGGGGAAGCCTCGGGCTTTTCCAAAGCAGTTTGAACCATTAGTACAGACACCACGAAGCCCTCAGATAGTGTGTTCATTTTGGATCTTTATGTAAGTGCAGTCTCCAGCTTCTGCTCTTCACAACTTCGATCTCTCCTCTTTTCCGGGAGTGCTGTGGGATACCCTACCAGCAGCCATTCCCCTTTCTTCCTTGCTAATAGAGCCAATTAACCTGTGCAGCCATGCACTCAGTGACAGCATTGAATCATGATTGCTCTAAGGCAGGGATTGGTCAAATCCAGCTGCCAACTCTTGGTAAATAAAATTTTATTGGAACACGGGTACTCTTTTGTTTACCTCTTATCTACGGCTGCTTTCATGCTACAACAGCAGTATTGAGTAGTTGTGACTGAGAGCCTCTAGCTAGCAAAGACTACATTATTTACTATCTGGCCCCTAACAGAAAAAGTTTGTAGGCAACCAGGCAATCCCATTCTCCTTTGCCAGGATTAAGGATAGGCATAGTCACTTTTGACCAAAGAAATGTAAGGTAAAGTTTGCTGAAAGCATCTTTCTCCCAGATAAGAAAGAGAAAAATGAGGAGAAAGTTATTTTGGTCCTTTTGCCTTCCATTCTATCACATGAGGATATGATGTCTGGAGCTGTGGCAACCATGTTGTAATCATGAGGAATATAATACATGAGCCTGATTTCTCACTGGAATCTTTAAGTCTCCAAACCTACCTTAGGACCATCTACTTTTAGACCTCTTGCTGAGCAAACAATCAAAATCCCGATGGTTTAAGCAAGTCTTCATTGGCTTTTTGTTACTTGCCACTATATGTAGAATAAATTAAGATATTTTGTTTAAAGCCTAATAGCAAAGGGCAGAGTGTTTTTGTGGAAGTTTTGCCATGGAGTGCAATATAGCAAATCTAATGGATACTAATAATGATGACAATAATTACTGAAGCTTATAGCATGCCAGTCACTGTACCAAGTACTTTACAATCATTTTCACATCATCACAAAATCCTAGGGAGGCACTTTCATTATGACCTCCATTTTATAGATATAAGGAACGTGAAGTTTAGAGAAATTTAACGATTTGCTCAGTGGTACACAATTAAGTTCAAATTTGCACCCAAATCTGCTGACTTCAAAAGCCAAGGTCTTAACCACAATTTTACACTACCATCTCTACCTGTAGACCTGCGGTCAAATCCAACTCGGCCACTTAGCAGACAAGTTCCTTAGTCTTCTTGAAACTCAGGTTTTCTGTACTATTCTAAAGATAATGCCTTTCTCAACAAGACAAAGTTTCTGCTCCCATGCCTGAGACACAGTGGGTCACTGTTTTGCTTACATGCTTGTTTCTTTAGGGGTAGGTAAATGAATGGATGGCAGTAAGTGAGCTATAGAAATAAGCAAGAATCAGAAAAGAGAGTAGCCAGGGAAATGGAAATAGACTCCAGGGAGCAGAGGAAGACACACCAGTTCCTGAGAAATTAAAGGCGGCCTGGGGCAGGGTGGACAAGGGAGAGTGTGATACAGCAGGAACCAGGGTGTTCATTCCTGGCTTCAGGAGTGTTTGAACAGGAACTTGAAAATCTTATGGTCAACTGTGTCCTGAGAGTGTTTTCTAGTCCATTGCCCTGTCTCCAGGTGCTTTGAATAATTACAAAGAACCAAACAAAAGGAAATTCCTTGAGTTATCATTCCTCTTTATGCAAAACCAAGTCACTGTGCAGAAGTAGGTGTCGTTCAAAGTGTAGGTCTTTGATGACCCTTAGCAGGTTGGCATCTTCCTTACTGTGGGGAGGCCATTTGCTGGTGAATGGAAATCTGAGGACTCTGAGGTAGGATTAGAGACGCCCTTTTTGGTTATTAGCTTTATTTTAGTGATTTCCTCTCTGAGATTTATTACACAGTTTTTAATGGAAAAGAACAATAAAGACCAGTCTGCTTAAAAAGCTTATGGAAAAATATATGAAATTTAGAGTTTAAAAGCAACAACACAGATTTAACTGTTAGGACTATTTTTTAAAAAAGAGAATAAAGGAAAGCAAGAGAAACGACCCCAATGGCTTATTATGTAGCAGCCAGGTGTTTAGCATCAACCAGGCTAGATGAGGGGGTGACATTTTCAGTCTTCATCTGGTTGCTTTGGCCTCACTGTAGATGCGGTGAACGAGAGAGTATGGAAGAAGCGTGCTGGAGCGACCTCCTCCTTGCTCTGGATTTGCCCTTCTGAAATCTGTGAGGGTTCAGTTACATTTGTAAGCTTAGACGTGGCTGATTCTTAATAAACACATTCCTTAGACCCAGCACGGGCTTGAGAAGCTTCCAGAAATCATCTGATGATTGGTTTCAGTTAGACAAAGCAGTGGGCAAAAGAAATGCTCCTTCCCGTTCGGGTGTTTTAGGCTCAGGAAGACCTAGAATTGTTGCATCGTGAACATACTAATCTAACATAATATTGAAATATGCCTGTGGGCTTGTAACAGGTGACAGCTGCTCTTCAGAGTGATGGAGAGATGTCCACATTTCAGCCTGCTTTGTTTGTCAGCGTGTATGTTTGTTCCCGCCGGAAATGCCAGCGAAGGGCAGCCGGCACATTCTGCTGGAATACGAAAACCGAGACCTGATTAGTGGAAGCGTTTGTTGAAAAAGCATTTTCGCTGCGCACTAATCTCTACATATCCTGTGGGGAAATCCTTTCAATCCCACACCTGATAAATAAATCTGGCAAGTGAATAAACACTCTGTGAGGCGCTCACTGATACATAATCCCACCTGTTACGCGAGTTCTGCCGGCCTCCGAGCTCAGGCAGCATCGCGGACCTTGCAGACTGACCTGGAACAAAGCCTCTCAAGGAAAAGAAAGGCGTGTGGCGACCCCACCGGCCCTAAGCACTTGACTGCAGCCTTTCACAGGAACCGAGGGGGTGCTCATTGCCAATGTCGACGTCCTGGATTATGGTTGTTATGATTTGGCACTTTTGTTGAACTTGAATACTCCACTAGGCATTGTATAATGCTGCAGATCAGAAACATCAGGCTCTTGTTCTTCTGGATTTCCACTCAGGGCAAGGGCAGGGGTCCTGAAGCTGCTACAAAATCCTTTTTAAAAGTTAGAATGGAGTCTGCAAACACTTGTTCTGTTTCAAAGCCGTGCAGCCTTCCCACCATCCTGCTGGAGTGGCGTAATGCTGCTCCGCTACTGTCCAGACACACTCACATTATGGTGATTGTCTTGTAGGTCCCACAGGGCACAGGTCATGCTTTTTCATCTTTGTAAAGATTGGTGCCTGGCAAATCCATTACAAATTATGTATTTATTAGTAATGAATGAATGAATGAATGAACTTAAGTCCTTTGTAAGTTTGTGTGGAGATACGTGTGAGACATTGCCAGACAATAATAGTTAGGTTCCATTAAATTTGGGATTTGTTTCAAAATGAATTAGGAAAATTCTCTTAAGTTTTTGGCAGGACCCTTGAAGATGGCAAAGGGTCTGCTGACTACGTGCAATATCAGGGCAAACTATACCAGGACCATCCCAAGGCATGTCTTGTGTATCTGCAAAAGGACTGTGCAAAGGAAACCCCCCAAATGTTTCTTCAGCTCACAGAACATAGACATGCACACATCGAAAATACTTACAAACTTCAGAGGGTTCAGGCTCACTGATCGATGTGCGTAAACACTCATATATGCATGATGGTGGCGCAAGTTTGAAGATATAACGGTAAAAGAACAGACCGATTGGTATCTTATTAAAAAAAGAACTCCCGTTGGTTTTCTATTGCTGCATAACAAGTTACCCCCCAAACTTAGTAATTGAATATAACAAAATTTATTATCTCATTTTCTGAGGGTTAGGAGTCTGGGCTTGGCTTCTGGAGGTGGTCTGGCTCAGTCTCTCATGAGGCTGCAGGCAGAATGTCAACAGAGGCTGCATTCATCTGAAGGTTTGACTGGGGCTGGGAGACATTCCTTCAAGATAGTGCACTCACATGGCTCTTGTCAAGAAGCCTTAGTTCCTCAGGAGATAGGCCTCTCCATATGCTGCCTGAGTGTCCTCAGGATGTGGCATTCACTTCCCCCTAGTGGGTGACCCAACAGGAGGAGCAAGGAGATACCTCAGTGTCCATCTGTAAAGTTGCCCACCATCACTTCTCCTTTATTCTGTTCATTAGAAGTGAATCCCTAAGTCCAGCCAATATTTGAGGGGAGGGGAATTAGGCTTTGCATCTTGAAGGGAGAAGCATTGAAGATTTTGTGGACATACTGTAAACCCATCACAGAGTCGTTGCTTCAATTTGAAAAATACATTTTGAACACTACTTGGCCTTTCCAGATGTAAATGTGTAATGTGTAAACACTGCTTGCTCTGTGCTCTGTAAGCCTTACAGTGTAAGGAGTCTACAAACAATTGCCCAACATGAGAAAGAAGTTGTCTGAAATCAGGACCTATGGTTTTGGGTGTTTGACCTTATACCCTCTATTTGAAACTGAAATCCATTTGCAACCTCTCGCAAGAAGAATGACAGTAATGCTCACTGTTAGCCATGTTAAGTGTTCCACAAATACAAATGCATTAAATTCTCACAACCACCCTAGGAGCCGGTGTTCTTACCTTTCTCCCTATTGTACAGATGGGGACACCAAAGGCTGAAGGCATTTTCCCAGGTCGTCTAGCCAGTACAGGGTAGCACTGGGACCTGAACCCAGGAAGTCTACTCTTGCCACTGTACTAAGTGCCTCTCCCTTCAGGAAGACTCGCTCCATCCAGGACTCCGGAGGTCAAGCTTATATGTATGGTGTGTAGCTTCTACTTTAAGTCAGAATATTTCAAAACCATTCTGCAAAGTAGGACAGGACTGAGGTCTGGTATTTATCGCCACTACCACCCTGGGTCCCATTTTAGACCTCCCCCTTGCCTTCCCTCATTTCCCAGAACCCATCCTCTTTCAGGCCTCTTCAGACTTGGGATAGTAACAGCTCCCCACTGTGTGACAGGCAGAATAATGACCCCTCATCGATGTTCATCCTAGTCCCCAGAACCTGTGAATATGGTGGAAAGCACTTTGTAGGTGTGATTCAGTTAAAGGTCTTGAGAAGAATAGATTATCCTGGATTACTCAGATGTGCCTGCTATTCGGGGATCCTGCTGAGGGAGAGTCAGAGTTGGATAGGGATTTGAGGGTGCTATGTTGTTGGCTTTGAAGAAGGAGGAAGAGGCCTTGAGCTAAGGAAAGTGGGCAGCCTCTAGCAGCGGGAAGAGACAAGGCTCCAGGAGCGAAGCACTGCTGTAACTTTGATTTTAGCCCAGTAAGAACCATTTTGTACCTGTGGCCTCCAGAATGGTAAATTACAAAATCTGTGTTGTTTTAAGAAAAAAAAAAGTGCAACGAAGATGAAAATCCACCCTGCTGTTTTTATCTGATACAATAACCAATGAAGAAGCTACATTTTATTAGAGAATCTGCAATTATATAAATGTAGCACATGCTGAAGTCTCAGGCACACAAGCCCAGGGGTGCAGCCCTGCTTTCAAGAAACTAAGAAACTCACTGGGGAGAAAAGGTGCATATCCGTAAGGCAAACAAGAGGAAAATGTCTATTGAAGGGCAAATGTGCAGCATTGATAACAAGCACCAGGAAGGTATGAACCAGGTCAGATCAAGGGTTGGAGCCGCTGAGCTTCTTCTGAACTCTGCTTTATGGGCTTACTATGTCCAAAAGGCTGCGGAGGAAGTGAGGCAATCACCGTGCTGCCGGCAGCCCCTAGCCAGCGGCTCTCAACCTGTGGGTCGTGACCCTTTGGTGGTCTAATGACCCTTTCACAGGGGTCACCTAAGATCACCCTGCATATCAGATATTTACATTATGATTCATAACAGTAGCAACATTACAGTTATGAAGTAGCAACGAAAATAATTTTATGGTTGGGTCACAACATGAGGAACTGTATTTTAAGGGCCAGAAGGTTGAGAACCACTGCAGACACACAACATTCCAGGTGTAAAACAGTCCTCTCTTTTCCCACTGGCCACCTTTTGTCCATCTAGAGCGGTATCAGGTGAGTCCCACGTTCCCCACTTGCCCACTTTTTGTGCCAGCACCCAGAATGGTCCAGCGGTGGAGACCCACATCCTAAGCTCTTCCCAGAGATTCACACACTTCCTAGTCCCTCACACATCTCCTTGCATTCGCCTTTGTTCGCCAGTCTTCAGAGATGAGCATCCACAAGGTAAGGAAGCTTTCTCTTTCTAATGACAGGTACCTCCTGCAGCCTGACGTCGACTCACCAGTGAAAGGGTTGAGTAGGATAAAGAGGACAGACAACTGAGCGCTCCTCTGTACTCAGCCCACCTCAGGGTCTAATGGAATCTAATGAAGGGCCAGGCTGTGAGCTGGGGGCTAGGAGTTCCGAGCGTCTCAGGCAGGGAGAAAGCAACCCCGGAGCTCGGAGGCAGGAACGGACATGTAGCACAGAAGGAATAGCGGAGCGGTGTAGCGGCTTCCCCCAGGGAAGAGGGAAGAGACGGCATGAGGAGAGCATGATGGAGTTCTGGTGCTGGGAATACTGTAGTGATAAGCACACGTTTGGGGACCCATTCAAGGAAGTGACTGGATTATTTTATTCCCCCTTTCAGCCTAGTCATTATTTAAGGGTGGCTGAAGAAATGGAAGGTGGTTGCTGGAGGGGCCCCCAGGGCCACACATGGGGAATTCTCAGAGCCCACAGTCCCCATGCCTCTTCCTACAGGGCTCCAAGTGCTGCCCTGGATATTGTGCTCCAGAAATCCTAAGAGTTATTGCCAGGCCTTGGAAATTATTAATATACTTACTGGGCAGAATTGCATCCCGGTGCACACAGGTATGTCCCAGGGCGGGCCGAGAGACCATTTGTCACATTTTCCAGGAGGCTGCCTGGAGCCTCAGTCCTTTTGGTGATTTTTTTGCAGCTGATCGCACAGGTGTCTGACCATGTTAGGGTTGATCTCCTGCCCAGCTGTCATCTTGCAATCCCATGAAAATCACTTGTCTGCTTTTCTAATATTTACGGCTGAATTCTCTGATCCCTGCTATGTGGATATCAGATATAAATTATTTTAACCCTGGTCTTTGTGAGTTTAAAGACTAAGCAGAGAGTGTTTTTCTGAGTGAGTATTCATGAGTGTTTTCTGAGGCGCTGGTTTGCATTTTGTTCCTCCACAATAGATCTTGACATGTCTTTGGTTCCTCAGAACTGCTATGGAGAAGGTGGTCTGTCTTGGCAATGTCTCATCCAGAATTTCCATCACTTTTGTAAGTGGGGAGGGGGTCATTTACACATCCTATAAGTAAACTGGTTCCTTACTAAAATATTATTTAATTTAGAATGGAATTTAGTATAAGAAGTTTCCTTCTGGGACTCCAGCCAGTGAGTTTTAGGGGATTACCCAAAGGATTTCATTAGAAGACCGAGCCACTTATAGATTGTGTCTGTGGGTCAGGGATCAAGTGACGTAATGTGGTTACAGTGTAGCCAAAAATGAGGAAATAATTTTGGGAAATTGTCCCAGTCTACATTGCCATGAGAGGGAGAGGCTGCTAGATAGAATTGGGTTTATTAGGCAAGATGGTTACTACTTTTAGCCCTACTTAAATGGTGCCCTTTGGCTCTCCTGCTTTCTGCTCTTCCACATGGCTTCCCTAGCAAGGCAACCTAATTTCTATTTAAGAGCTTGGGTCCTGGGGTCAGGTGACTGGGATTTCAACCCAGCTCCACTCTTTCCTAGCTTTGAGACACTGGCAGAAGTTATTTACATCTTATTTAATAAAAGCATAATATTGAAATTGACCATTTCTTCAGGATGCCTAAGCCATGCCCACTAGCCAATCAGAGTGGCTGTATGCAAATTAACCCAGCCAAGATGGAGGCTGGCACTCACGGAGCTGAATAAACAGGCAGCTTCCGCTGCAGCAGGAGTAAAACTGTTTGCCGGCCACCTGGGCTTCTCTCTGCTCCAGGCAACAACATATTTGCAACATTGTCTCAATTATAGAAGCCTCAAGCTGAAGCAAACAGCAGTCCTGCCTAGAGTCTACTAAGGCAACATTGTCTCAATTATAGAAGCCACATGCTGAAGCAGACAGGAGGCTTCGTTACCTGCCTAGGCTCGGCTTAAAGGAACAGTGTATCAATTATAGAAGATAAACAAACCCCAGAAACCTGCTTCTAGCCAACCTTGCTGGGACATAGGGTCAATGGGAACTGTGGGCAGCCTGAAAGCCTGAAAATGCCCCTCAGCCTGTCACCCAGGCTGGCCACACCCCAATGGGGTGAGGGACCCCACTGGGGGGCTTGGCCAACCTACAGACAGCCATCAGCCCCTCACCCAGGCTGGTCAGGTATCCCAGTAGGGATCCAAAACCTGAAGGGACTGTGGGCAGCCTGAAAGCCTGCAAACGGTCCTCAGCCCCTCACCCAGGCTGGCCACACCCCCATGGGGTCAGGGTCCCCATTGGAGGCCTTGGCCAGCCTGCAAACAGCCATCATCTCCTCACCCAGGCTGGCCAGGCATGCCAGCAAGCGGACATCCCCAGAGGAGTCCCAGTTTGCGATAGGGCACAGGCCGGGCTGAGGGACCTCCTGAGTGCACAAATTTTTGTGCACCAGGCCCCTAGTCTCTAATAATAATACCATCTCCAATAATAACAATAACAACAACAGCACTCTCATCTATCTCATAGGGTTATTTTAAAAATTAAAGCATAAAATTCATGTGAATTGTTTAGTATCTGGCACTAAATAAGCAGTCAAAATGCTATGTTTTGTTATTAATAACTAGAGGCCCGGTGCACAAAAATTTGTGCACTCAGGGATGTACCTCAGCATGGCCTGTGCCCGCTAGCAATCTGGGCCCCTCAGGAGATGTCCACCTGCTGGATTAGGCCTGCTCCTCAGGCAATTGGGCCTAAGCTAGCAGTCAGACATCCCTTTGGCAGCCCAGGGGCCTTCAGGGGATGTCCACTTGCCAGTGGGGAGCAGGCCTAAGCTGCAGTCAGACATCATTAGCTCTGTTGAGGAGGCAGGAGAGGCTCCCACCACTACTGCTGTGCTGGAAGCTGGGAGCCTGGCTTGTGGCAGAGCAGAGATCCCCCTGTGGGAGTGCCCTGACCACCAGGGGGTAGCTCCTGCATTGAGCATCTGCCCCCTGGTGGTCAGTGTGTGTCATAGTGACCAGTCATTCCCAGTGGTTCTGCTGTTAGAGTCAATTTGCATATTACCATTTTATTATATAGGGTAGAGGCCTGGTGCATGGGTGGGGGCCAGCTGGTTTTCCCTGAAGGATGTCCCGGATCAGGGTGGGGTTCCTGCTGGGGTGCCTGGCCAACCTGGATGAGGGGCTGAGGGCTGTTTTCAGGCTGGCCACATCCCCTTCAGGGAGTGGGATCCTG
The DNA here is from genome assembly GCA_004026665.1 of Murina feae. Classification (NCBI taxonomy): domain Eukaryota; kingdom Metazoa; phylum Chordata; class Mammalia; order Chiroptera; family Vespertilionidae; genus Murina; species Murina feae. Next base: position 10,220 of record PVJC01032238.1, read on the forward strand.
TTGGGGTGCCTGGCCAGTCTGGGTGAGGGGCTGAGGGCCATTTTTAGGCTGGCTACATCCCCTTCAGGGAGGGGGGTCCTGCTGGGGTACCTGGCCAGCCTGGATGAGGGGCTGATGGCTTTTTCCAGCGAGGCTGGCTGGAAACTGGTATTTGGGATTTATTTAACTTCTAAAGTTGAAACTTCATTGCTTTAACCGGAGCCCAGGCCGGGTTTCCCCTGACAACCCAGGCTCCCAGCACTTCCTTGAGCCCAAGGCTGGAAGCAGGTATCTGAGGTTTATTTATCTTCTATAATAGAAACTTTGTTGCTTTGAGCAGAGGCCACAGCTGGCCTAGGCAGACAGTAACCTTAGCTTCCTCCATTGCTGTGGCAAGCCTCCTGCTTATTCTAGCTCCCTGGCTGCTGGCCACCATCTTGGCTGGGTTAATTTGCAAATAGTTGCTCTGATTGGCTGGTGGGCGTGGCTTGGATGGTCAATGTGGTATAGGTGTAACAGTGAGGTTCAATTTGCATATTACTCTTTTATTAGATTAGATAGTAATACTAATATTTTTATATAGTTTGTAATGAATTGAAAGATTCATAATACCTAAAATAGAGATAATGCTGATGACAACAAAAGTTTTGAAAAGTATGAAATATCCCGAGTTCTCATATTTGCCAATGTTATCACTGATAAAGGTTTAATCTCTAACATTTACAGGGAACTCATACAACTTAACAAAAGGAAGATAAACAATCCAATCAAGAAATGGGCAAAGGACCTAAATAGACACTTTTCAAAAGAGGACATTCAGAAAGCCAAGAGACATATGAAAACATGCTCAAAGTCACTAATAATCTGAGAGATGCAAATCAAAACAACAATGAGATACCATCTCACACCTGTCAGAATGGCTGTCATCAACACATCAACAAAGGACAAGTGCTGGAGAGGATGCGGAGAAAAAGGAACCCTCGTGCACTGCTGGTGGGAATGCAGACTGGTGCAGCCACTGTGGAGAACAGTATGGAGTCTCCTCAAAAAATTAAAAACGGAACTCCTTTTTGACCCAGTGATCCCACTTCTGGGAATATATCCCAAGAAACCAGAAACACCAATCAGAAAGAACATATGCATCCCTATGTTCATAGCAGCACAATTTACCATAGCTAAGATTTGGAAACAGCCTAAGTGCCCATCAGCAGATGAATGGATTAGAAAACAGTGGTACATCTACACAATGGAATACTATGCTTCTGTGAAAAGGAAGGAGTTCTTATCATTTGCAGCAACATGGATGGAACTGGAGAGCATAATGCTAAGTGAAATAAGCCAGTCAATGAAAGAAAAATACAACATGTCCTCACTCTTCTATGGATAATAATAACCATTATAAACTGGTGAACAAAAATAGATACAGAAGCAGAGCAGCATCAAACGGACTGTCATAGATCAACCAAAGGACTCTTATGCGTGCATTTAAGCATAACCAATGGGCACAAAACACAACATGACGGGGGGGGGAGGGGTAAGGAAGGCTGGGAAGGGCGGGGAAAAAAAGAGATATATGTATTAATCTTCGCAATACTTTTTGCAATAATAAAGAAAAAGAAATATCCTGAGTTCTGGATAATAATTGTGAATGAAGTATCGGCTTAATCCTTTATAGGCATTGTTCTGGTATTTAGCTCTAATAAGATATATTGCCAGCTCTCGGGAGGAGCCCTTCCACTTTGGTTGGTGTGTGTGTACATATGCATATTGCTCCATCTAGTACACTATTGCAAAATGTAGAGAGAAGCATTATGGGTTGTGGAATGTGAATGTCACAGGTCAAAAGATTTCTCTTCAGTCCTTTGCAACGGACTGCAGCTCATCAGAAGGCCCTTTTTCTTCACTTTAAAGACAAGTAAAGGCATTGGGGCTGACAGCCCTTCAACAACACTCTTTTCTTCGTCTTTTTGGCTTGCTCTCAATATGGTGCCCAGTAATCTGGAAAAGTAAATGAGAAATAAAATAACTTATCCTTTTCCCCCCTTGGGAGTGAGGGCCTGCAGAAATAAAGGAAACCAAAATCAGTCCAGTAAGATCTGCATAGGTCTGAGGGAACAGTGACAGCAATCATGTGTATGGCCTAAAATAGCTACACGTCAGGGTAGGCCTGAAGGGAAAAAAAATTACACTGGTGGCCGTCCCAGCCACTTGAAGGAAGTCACAGTCTCCACTCAGCATCATAAAGAGACTGGCCTTCTGATTGCAGACCTCTCACTTTGGCTAAATAGACAGCACTTAGCGCTGCACAGGAAACTGAAGTGGGAAGGGACAGAGACGTTGGCAAACATATTATTAATGTTGCCCGGAATTAGCACCTCTGGTTCAGGAGGTGGTTTTCAGTGGCATTGCTCAGGCTGCCTCTACAAGGTGTGAGCATGGCGGTAACCTGCAGACCTGGTGGGGAGGAAAAGCCTAACTCTCTGTGGACTGCTGAGAGCACAATGTTCAGAGCACTTTCTCAGGAGCCCAAACTATTCAGGAAGGTGTTATGCTTTGGAAAATAATAGGTAAAGAATCAGGAATGTTCTCGGAGAAAGACACAGCGATTGCAGTCTCTACCATTGGAAATACTTTGTAGTGTTTGGGAAACTGAATGGAGAGCAGTATGAATGGAGAAGGCCAAGCAAAGGGAGGGGGAGAGAGGCAGGCAGTGGATAAGAGAGCCAGGCAGGGCTGGTTCCTGGTAATCAGCGCAGACTGTTGCTGTTGGCACCTTGGTGAGCCACTTTTAAGCTGGAGAATTAGAAATGATCTGATATATACTCATCTTCAGGGAGAGCTCTTAAGTAACTTGAGGACACTCCCTGAAATGAGAAGCTATCAATAATCCTCATCAGTATTCAACCCAGGATCTGGGAGGCAGTGGGATCATAGGAACCCGCCCACTTCCAGCATCGCCCAGGTTGCTGGAGGGCACAGCCTTTCAGAAGTCTTTCTTCACCACCTTCTCATGCCAGCTGGTCTTTATTCAAATCTGAGCCTACTGTTTTCAGGAGACAGGGAAATACTCTGTGTCCCTAGCTCCAGGTTGAGCTATTGAAGGGGAAGGTCACAAATGAAATTTCACGTGTAACTAAGCTGGAGAGAACATAGAGATCAAGAAGTCTTCAAAATGCCACTAAAGTGCTCTCCAGGTCCCTTTCTGCTGGTTCGGTCTGCCTGCCCTTATTTGAACCAAAGCAGTAGACCCTACTCAAGAAAAAAAAAAGTGTAGTCTGGCAGGCATGGCTCAGTGGTTGATTGCCAACCTATGGACCAGGTGGTCACTGTTCAATTCACGGTCGGGGTTGCGGGCTCAATCCCCAGTGGGTGTGCAGGAGGAAGCTGATCAATGATTTTCTCTCATCATTGATGTTTCTATCTTTCTCTCTCTCTGCCTTCTTTTCTGAAAGCAATAATATCTAATCTAATAAAAGAGTAATATGCAAATTAACCATCACTCTGAGACACCTAAGCCACGCCCACCAGCCAAGTCATGCCCACCAGCCAATCAGAACTATATGCAAATTAACCCAGCCAAGATGGTGGTTAATTTGTATACACAGGCACGGAGGGAAGACTGAGGACAGCCTAGAAGGAAGCCAAGTGCTGCAGAAGTGAGCCAAGTGGCAGAGAAGGGAGGGAGTGAGGCAGCAGAGAAGGGAGCAAAGCATGCCTCGGTGGGCTTCACTCCCTTCTCTGCTTTGCTCTGGCTCAGGAAGTCCTATTCTTGCAGTAATCTTCCTTCAGTAGGCTTCTAGTAAGTGTATATATATATATATATATATATATATATATATATATATATATAAATTTTTCCTAATAAAAGAGTAATATTGAAATTGACTGTTTCTACAGGATGCCTAAGCCACGCCAACCAGCAAATCAGAGCAGCTGTATGCAAATGAACCCAGCCAAGATGGAGGTCGGCAGTCACGGAGCTGGAGTAAACAGCAGGCTTCTATTGCACCAGGAGTAAACTGTCTGCCTAGGCCGGCTGGGCTTCTCCCAGTTCAGGCAACACAGTTGCAACATTCTTTTAATTATAGAAGCCACGGAGCTGAAGCCAACAGGAGGTTTCATTACCTGCCTAGGCCTCGGCTTAAAGGAACAGTGTATCAATTATAGAAGATAAATAAACCACAGAAACCTGCCTCTAGCCAACCTTGCTGGAATGTTGGGTCAATGGGAGCTGTGGGCAGCCTGAAAGCCTGAAAACGGTCCTCAGCCCTGGACCCAGGCTGCCCAGGCACCCCAGTAGGGACCCAAAACCTGAAGGGGTTGTGGGCAGCCTGAAAACGGCCATCAGCCCCTCACCCAGGCTGGCCAGGCATGCAAGCAGGTGGACATCTCCAGAGGGGTCCCAGACTGCAAGAGGGCACAGGCCAGGCTGAGGGACCTCCTGAGTGCACAAATTTTGTGCACCAGGCCCCTAGTATATATATATATATATATATATATATATATATATATATATTCTAATAAAAGAGTAATATGCAAATTAACCACCACACCCAGACACCTAAGCCATGCCCACCAGCCAAGCCACGCCCACCAGCCAATCAGAGCAGCTGTATGCAAATTAACCCAGCCAAGATGGCGGCCAGCAGCCATGGAGCTAGAGCAAACAGGAGGCTTCTGTTTGGAGGAAACTGCCTGCCTCGGCCAGCTCAAAGCAACAAAGTTTCAATTATAGAAGCTGAAGCAAAAGGAAGCTTCATTGCCTGCCTAGGCAGGCTGTGGCCTCCACTCAAAGCAGCAATGTTTCAATTATAGAAGATAAATAAACAAATTTTTGTGCACCAGGCCCCTAGTGTGTATCAATACATATATATATATTGATAAAGGTATATACCTCTATTTTACACTTTATATACATATATATATATATATATATACATACATATATATATATGTATATAAAGTGTAAAATAGAGGTATATACCTTTATCAATCAACCCCCAACTCCCAAATCTTTCAAAAAAACAAGGTCTTTTTCTCCCTCAAGCCACAGGTTGCAGGCCAGCCTTATGGCAGAGGGAATGAGCAAGGGCAAGACCTGCTCTAGCATTCAAAGCTTCTGGCAGGAGTAACACTGCCACTTGCACTCTCATTTCATTGACCAAAGCAAGTCAAATGCTCAAGCCCCATGTGAGCAGGAAGGAAAGTGTAGGAAGGAACTGGTCTGTAGGGAGGGGCACTGAATATTATAACAAGTAAAACAATGTGTAACAATGCCATTTTGGTTTTCTTTAGTTTTTGCCAACTTTAAAGTGGAAATTCAGTAGCAACCTTACTTTAATGAAGTTGAAAGCTTTCAGATACTGTAATTCTGAATCTGATTCAATCCCTCAACATATCATCACAAACATTTCTTCTCTAAGATAACATCTGAACATCTAATATGAACAGTTTAGAAATGATTAAGCACAATTTTACAAAAAGAAAAGAACATTTAATAAAGCAGAGTTCTCCATTCCTAGGCTGGTTTTATGCCAATCTCTTGGAAATTCAAGAGTGACTATTAGGAGGACTTTTATGCAGAAAAAGAAAGGAAAGAATCTTGTGTTTCTTTCTTTAAGTTAGGGCGAATGGGATGGGAAGAATGCATTGACAACATAAGTCCAGTCAACATTATGTTCCATTTAAGAAAGTCTGGATTATGTGGTTAGCTATGGAATATGAAATGTTATTTTCACCCAGGAGGGAAAAAAAACAGCTTATGCGAGTCAAGGAAAATATATGCCAAACATCAACTGTATGTTACATAATTAAGGATTCATGAGTTCTTGCATCGCTGAGAGTCAGGAGTCCTTGCTGTGGCCCCCTCCCTCCCCAAGTCTATTCTCCACACAGTGGCCAAAGTGGGCCTTCAAGGACTTGGAGTATATCATATCCTTCTGAGAATCTGCACAGAGTCCACCAAGGAGACCCAAAGTTCTTTCTGTGGTGTCCTCCAACCACCTTTCTGCCCTCCTGTCCCACTACTCGCCTCTTCCCTAATCCTACTGTAGCCACACTGGCCTCCTGCCTCTTCCTCTAACCACACCTCTGAGGTCTCAGGGCCTTTGCTGGCTGTTCCCTCTTCTTGGAGCACTCTGATTCTGGAAATCCACATTGCTAATTATTTTGCTTTATCAAAGAAGCCTTTCCTGACCTCCTTATGTAAAACAGCACCTATGCTGTCTCTGACGCCTTTACCCTGTTTTATTATATTTTCCTTAGCATATTGCACTACCTGACATCATATTCCTGCTCATATTCTATCTCCTTTCACTAGATAGTCGTCACCAGAAGAGCGGGTACATCATTTCATTCACTGTTTTATTCCCTGGTGCTAAGAACAGCAACTGACACATAGTAGGTGCATAATAAAATTTGTTGGATGACTTGAAGGAACTCGTGCTATATTCCTAATTTCATCATATCTGTGCAAGTATTTAATGTGTGAATGGCAAAGACATCAATAAAAATGTATTTCCCTGCCTAGAAGATTCACTACATAAGACTATGTTTAAAAAAACCCTCGCATTACATGTTTTAAAACAGAACAGAACATGCCACGCTATAATTTCCCCTGCTTCTTGTTAATTTCTTACAGCACCTGGAAGCATGACGGAGATCGCAGGACCCTGAATTAATGGGCCGGATGAGACATGAAAGTGTGGTCGGGTACATTTCCCCATGAATGATTAACTGTCCTCTGTAAGTTGAACATGATAGTTATTGTTATAACAATGATTAGGGGAGTAAAATGAATACCAAGTACAGGGGTGATGGGAAAACAATGAGCTGTTTAAAAGGCAAACACAGGGCCTGAACGGTGTTTCAGAAGACACTACTGGGACAACTATAGGAGAGTAATAAACAAACATCAGGCTAAGAGCAGTCTGGTTATGACCAAGTTCACACTCTAATGTGGCCCAAACCAAGAAGTCCCTGATTGAGACAGATTCACTGAAACCTTGAAAAATCACAGTCCCCCACTCTTCTGCTTCCATGAAGACAACTGCAGCCACTTTTCTCCACTTGGCTGTCCCCCTCTGGAACATGGCCACCACACACACGATTTGTTCCCTCGGCAGCTTTCATCCCCAGGAGAGCTGGCGCATGCGAGCAGGAGGCCCAGTGTCCTGCTCTAACTCTGAGCACCTGCAGGAGATGGGTCTTATTGTGATGTGCTTTCTGTCCACCTCGGCCTCCAGCTGCCACGTGGTGGGTGAGTCCTCACACATACTCATACTCATGGAGAAAACGGCATGACAGAGAATGAGCTGGATTTTCTTTGGAGATTTGATGAGCCCTTTGCAATGATAATCAGTGGTTAAGATGCTCTAATGACTGAGAGTGGAAGTGGTTGACTATGATTAGTAAAGTGCCATCTGCAAAGGGAGGCCTCACCCAGCAGGATGAGTGGATTCTCATATCGCTGCCTGGAGGCAGAGATCCCAGGGCCAGAGGGCGTTTTCAGGCTTCCTCACAAGTTGGAACACATGGTGTCCGGAGGCTTTCCTCTGCGGGCAGGCCTGGCAGTGGTTACCCAAGGCTGCATCACACCCAGAGGCATGTGTTTCTCCTCCAGCTGTGGGCTGATAAAGCATCTTCTTCAAAGACCACCCATGCTGCCAGGTCAGGTGGCTCAGGTAGGCTGAACCCTGGTGATGGGCTAGAAGTTCATCATGGCCCTCACCTCCTTCAGAAAGGCGAGGGCTGGGTGTTTGTCTTAAAAGGAGAGAAAGGAAAGTTTTGCCCATAAAATGCGCATTCTATTGTCGGGCTCTTACTGGGTGCCTAATACATGCCATCTCAGTCTTTAAACAACCTTGCCCAGTAAATATGATCGTTCTCATTCAGAGACGTAAACTAACTGTCCTTACCAGTCAGCCTTCCCCACCCTCCCTCTTACACTTACTCTACCTCAAACCCATTGGGCTTGCAGGCACGAAAACATAAGCCCCAACTCCCTTCCTGAGGGACTTAGAGCAGCATCAGGTTATTATGGAATTTGCTCCATCAGGGGCACTCTTTTTATAAAGCCCTAAGCATAAATTATTTTAGAATTTCATTTTTTAAAAAAGTAAACTCCTTGCAAATCCCCAAAGCAAGAATCAAGCTGAAGAAGTCTCCTCTCTGAGGGGCTCAAGCATGCAAAGCTGTTGCTACTCAGCTGACCGAGCCCCAGGCATTGGCTGCTGTGTTCATTGATGTCTCTTGTGAGCTGTTTTCTACTTCCCCTCACACCAAAAGGACGTGCACCTTGCTGCTGCCCCTTTTTGGAGGCTCTTACATCTGTGAGTTTTCTTGGGAAAGTGGGGTGCTTAGAACCAAGTCCTATAACCAGGTGCCCCCCTGTCTGAGCTAGGAAGACCCTCTCAGGTAGGAGAGTGTGGGAGGCAGGACTCTGCCTCACTTCGCTGTCTCCTTGTGCTACAATCTGGGGCAAAACACTTCTGCCTCTCTGCACCCCATTTACAAAATGGACGTAATGACCCTTTTCCTTTTAATGGGAGTGCAGGAGGCTTTTGTGCGTTTCTGTAATACTTGGAGCCCCTGATTTGGCGCGCAGAAAGTGCAGGGCGCACGATGGCTCTCATTATTCTCAGAAAGGCACATTCACTTCTGCTCGCTCTGCACCCTCGGCATTCTCCCTAGTATTATTGACTTAAGTGCTCTTCAAGAAGAATTTCTCTGAGGCTCCCATGTTGACATCCTACCAGTGTTTTGAGAGCCAGCCTTGCTAGCTGTTTGTTCCTGCAGATGAAAGCCTGCCAATGCTCTATTAAACGCTCTCTATTCAATGGGAAGCAGGACGAAAACAGGGAAGAGCAGGAATCCAATAACTCCTCACAAAAAAACAGACAGTAGTCTTTTGCTTCTCAGTGTTCCCACTCCTATCTTACCATCGGGGACTTCAGCCTCAGATGCTTTGAGAAAATCAATCAGGAGCATGGGCATCAGCTGCAAGGGGAGTTGGAGTTTTGCAGGGGTAGGTTGATCTGAGAAGCCCTGCAGGGCTGGCCACCCTTGCTGGGCTAGCTCACTGGCCAGGGTGGAGGTACAACACCCTTTTCTGGCAGCATTGGGGCATCCTTGACAGCCAATGCAGGGAAGTAGAATGGCTACCCATAATCAGAAAACACAGGTTTTTTTCTTAATATGGGTTTCATCTTGAGCCAACTTTGTAACTTTGTCATTAAACATCTTCAGACCCCAGTGTTCTCAGTTATAAAAAAATGAGATAAGCTTGGCCCGTGTGGCTCAGTGGTTGAGTGTCGACCCATAAACCAAGAAGTCACTGGTTCAATTTCTGGTCTGGGCACATGTTTGGGTTTTGGGTTTGATCCCCAGTAGAGGGTGTGCAGGAGCTAGTCTGTTGATGTTTATCTCTCATTGATGTTTCTATCTCTCCTTTCCTCTCATTCTAATACAATCTAATCTAATAAAAGAGTAATAGGCAAATTGACCCTCACTCCATTACACCTAAGCCATGCCCACCAGCCAAGCCACACCCACAAGCCAATCAGAGTGACTATATTCAAATCAACCCAGCCAAGATGGTGGCTGGCAGCCATGGAGCTGGAACAAGCAGGAGGCTTGCCCTGGCAATTGGGAAGCTAAGGTTCCTGTCTGCCTAGGCCGGTTGTGGCAACAAAGTTTCTACAACAAAGTTTCACTTATAGAAGATAAATAAACCCCAGAGACCTGCTCCCAGCCTTGGACTCAAGGAAGTGCTGGGAGCCTGGGTTGTCAGGGGCAACCTGACCTGGGCTCCGGTTAAAGCAACGAAGTTTCAACTTTAGAAGTTAAATAAATTTCAGCCAGCCTCACTGC
>PVJC01032239.1:0-20064 GCA_004026665.1 Murina feae
GCGCCTCCGTACCTCTGTACTTTGCTTCCGCTGCTGCTCTGAGTCTCAGACTCTTCTCTGGTTGTAGGATTTTCACTCAGCCAGCCGTCCTGTGGGTGCGAGGGGTGTCCGTGTGTTCTTTTCGTGGTTTTTCTGAAATAGTTGTTCACAGCTGCATATGCGGTGTCTACCCTATGCCGCCATCTTGTTTCTCCTCTGAGCTTCCATATTCTTATTTTACAATGACCTTGGAGCTGCTAAGAGTTAGTGGGTTTCCCATCTGTGTGTTTTTGGAAGACCAGCCACTGCCTTGAACTGAGAGCTCCACTTTGGGCCAATCTGGGGTTTGGTCTCAATGAGACTTGGTTTTCTGTCTAGTACACATAATAGCTCTAGTGATAGGTTGATACGTGCCTAATCATTTCATTTCCATGTCAATTATCACTCTCCATCGACTTCTTTAAGTTCTTCACTTTGTACAAGCAGTTAAAATGCACACACACACACACACGCGCACGCACACACCATGAACAAACACATTTTCCATAAGGACTACACCCACTGATGTCAAAATAAGCAGAGATCAGCATAAAATAGACATCTAAGGCTGAGAATGGGACAGCAACTCAGAGACACAGGAGGAAAAATGATAGCTTATGAAAATTATTAGTGCAGGAGAAAAAAAATTGAAAAATGTTCACAATGAAAGACCAGGTCTAAAGAAAAACAGAAAATAGAAAATGGGCATAAGACCAATTTTTTTATTGCCTGGAATGTTAGACAAATTAAATTTTTTTTGTGCTTTTATTTTTCAGTTACAATTTACTTTCAATATTATTTATTATTGGCTTAAAGTGTACAGCATAGTGGTTAGACAATCATATACTTTACAAAGTGTCTCCATATATTTCCAGTACACATCTGATACCATAAATAGCTATCACAATATTCTTTTTTATTTATTCTTTTAAAAATATTTATTGTTTAAAGTATTACATATGTATACTTTTTTTACCTCTCCTCAGCTATTCCCACCCCCAGCACATGCCATCACCCTCTTACTTTCTGTGTCCATGAGTTATGCTGATTTTCATACATACAAGTCCTTTGGTTGATCACTTATACACTCTCTTCCCCTACCTTCCCTCTGAGGTTGGACAACCTGTTCGAAGTTTCTATGTCTTTGGGTCTATTTTTGTTCATTACTTTATGTTGTTCATTATATTTGACAAAAGAGTGAGATCATGTGATATTTATCTTTCTCTGACTGGCTTATTTTGCTTAGCATAATGCTTTCAAGTTCCATCCATGATGTTGCAAACAATAAAAGTCCTTCATTTGTCTAGCACGAGAGTATTCCATTATGTAGATGTATCAGAGCTTTATAATCTATTCATCTGCTGATGGGCACTTAGGCTGTTTCCAAATCTTAGCTATTGTAAATTGTGCTAAGAACATAGGGGTGCATATATCCTTTCTGGTTGGTGTTTCTGATTTCTTGGGATATATCCTAGAAATGGGATTACTGAGTCAAAGGGAGTTCCATTTTTAATTTTTTGAGGAAATTCCATACTGTCTTCCACAGTGGCTGCACCAGTCTGAATTCCCACCAACAGAGTATGAGGGTTTCTTTTTTTCCACATCCTCACCAGCACTTGTTTGTTGATTTGTTGATGATAGCCATTCTGACAGGTGTGAGATGGTACCTCATTGTCATTTTAATTTGTATCTGTCAGATGATTAGTGACTTTGTGGAGTCTTTATCTGGTTTTGGAATTAGGGTAATGCTGGCTTCATAGAAAGAGCTTGGAAATGTGCCTTCCTCTTATATTTTTGCAATAGTCTGGGAATAGATTTTAGTTCTTCTTTGAATATATGGTAAAACTTCCCTGTGGAGCCATCTGGCCCAGGGCTTTTGTTTGCTGGAAGTTTTTTAAATTACTGCTTCAGTGTCATCAGTAGTTGTCAGACTATTCTGGTTTTTTTTATTCTTCCTGGTTGAGTTTTGGAAGCTTGTAAATTTCTAAGAAGATGTTCATTTCGTTTAGGTTATCCAGTTTGTTGGAGTAGAGTTGTTTGTAGTTTTTTTTTTTTTTACAATCCTTTGTATGTCTGTGGGACCGACTGCTATTTCACCTCTTTCATTTCTGATTTTATTTGGGTTCTCTCTCTTTCTTCCTTGGTGACCATGGCTAGAGGTTCATAAATCTTGTTTATCCTTTGAAAGAACCAGCTCTTGGTTTCAGTGATCTTTTGTATTATTTTTTTGGTCTCTATGTCATTTCTTTCCACTCTAATTTTTATTATTTCCTTTCCTTTTGCTCATTCTGGCCTTTTCTTGTTGCTCTCTTTCTAATTCTTTAAGTTGTAGGGATATATAATTTCTTTTTTTTTTTTGCCTCACCCTATATTTATTTTCTAAAATTAAAAATTAATTAATTTAATTTTTTTAAATTTTTTTATTACATAAAGTTTTACAAAGATTGGTACATATATCTCTTTTTCCCTCTGCCCTTCCCCCAGCCTCCCCTACCCCCCAGTGTTTTGTGTCCATTAGTTATGCTTAAATGCATGCACCAAAGTCCCTTGGCGGATCTGTTAACCCCCCCCCCAATGTTCCTGTCCTTGTTGCTGTAATTTGACAGTCTGTTTGATGCTGCTCTGCCTCTGTATCCATTTTTGTTCACCAGTTTATAATGGTTATTATTATCCATAGATGAGTGAGGACATGTGGTATGATATATAATTTACCATTTTTTTTCTTGTTTTTTGAGGTAGGCTTATAGTGCTATGAACTTCCCTGTCAGAACTCCTTTTACTGTGTCCCATAGATTTTTGGATTGTTGTGTTTTCATTGCCACTTGTTTCTGGGATGCTTTTTATTTCTTCTTCGATCTCCTTGGTAACCCCATCATTGTCTAATAACATGCTATTCAGCCTCCAAGTGTTTGATTTTTTTTCATTGTTTTTATTGTAGTTGATTTCTAGTGTTATGTCATTGTGATCTGATTAGATGCTTGATATGATTTCTGTCTTCTTAAATTTGAAGAGACTTGTCTGTGTACCAATATGTGGCTTACCATTGAAAATGTCCCATGTGCACTTGAGAAGAATGTATATACTGTAGTTTTGGGGTGAAAATTTCTGAAGATGTCAATTAATTCCATCTGATCTAGTGAATCATTTAAGATTGCTGTTTCTTTGCTTAATTTTTTAGAGGATTTATCCAGTAGTTTTCAATGGGGTATTAAAGTTCCCTACTATGATTGTATTGTTGTGTATCTCTCCTTCGATATATTACAGAAGGATTTGTGTGTGTGTGTGTGTGTGTGTGTGTGTATTTGGGTGCTCCTGTATTGGGTGCATATATGTTTACCAGAGTTATATCCTCTTGTTAAATTGCTCTCTTTAGTATCATGAAGTGACCCTCTTTATCTCTTGTTTTGGCCTTCACTTGAGGTCTATTTTATCAGATATAAATATTGCTACCCAAGTTTTATTTTAATTTCAATTTGACTGAAATTTTTTTTTCGTCCCTTCACTATTAGTCTCTGTGAATCCTTTGTTCTGAGGTGGGTCTCTTGTAGGCAGCAAATATAGAGGTCATGTTTTATTATCCATTCAGCTATCTTATGTCTTTTGATTGGAGCATTTAATCCATTTATATTTAAGGTTATTATTGACTAGTGGCCCAGTGCACGAATTTGTGGACATTGAAAGAAATTAATTAGAAGAAATACTTTAATTGTTATTTGCCCTTTCTCTATAATAGAAGTTTTAATCAAATTCATGATCGACAGTGACAGATAGACACACATGGATGCAATTGGCACTAGCAAGAGCTTTATATGTATTGTGCAAGCATGAGTCAACTTAGCCATATATATATAAAATGTGCTTAATTAGACCTGTTTTCTGATTTAGCTAAACTTTATCCAGCCCAGTGAAGCATCCCAACTTCTCCTTGCAGTAGTTGTCAGCAACACAGCAGTAAATATCAACGCAAAGCAGATTATTATTTTAGATCATGCAAGGAGAACAAAGGGTAAAATATTTAACTGCAGCAGTGTTTCACTATATGTTGTGCAGTGAGAAAATCTGAAGTCATTTTCAAACTCCACCATTTCTTACTTCTTTTTAGTGAGGTCAAGTTTCTAAGCTTTCTAAATCTCCATTTTCTGGTTAATGGAAAGAAAATAGGATTCCACTGAGTCTCCTATCTACTTACTCCAGGACTTCTGTGAGAATCAAATGAGATGAGGTGTGGGAAAATGCTTCACAGACATTTGGTCAAAATGTAAAATGTTTGCATCTGGCTCCAAAGTAAGTTGTGTTCCTGGGCTGAAGAAGCTGCAAGGAGGCTTATTGATAGGAAGAGGACACTGGGCGTTTCTACGTGATATCATTACCTGGATGAACACTAAGCATTTTAGCCTTTTATATATATAGACTAGAGGCCTGGTGCATGAAAATTCATGCACTGGAGTGGGGATCCCTCAGCCCAGCCTGCCCCCTCTCACAGTCCAAGAGCCCTCAGGGAATGTCCTACTGATGGCTTAGTCCTGCTCCCACAGAGAGTGGGCCTAAGCCCCAGTCTGGTCTCCCTCTGTGGGAGGTGACCAGGCTGATCAGGGGAAGGTGCTTCCCCCTTCACCTGGCTGCTGCTGTTGCTTCTGGCCTCCCTCTTCAGGAGGCAATGGGGCCTATCAGGGGAAGGCCCTCCCCGCATCACCCTGCCACTGCTGGCCACCATGGCTGCCTTCTCTCAGTCCTCACAGCCACAGTGGCTGCCTGCCCTCAGCCTTCACAGCCATGGTGGCTGCCTGCCCTCGGCTGTCTGGTCTAATTAGCATATTATGCTTTTTTATTATAGATTATTGTAGATAGGTACTTGTTTGTTGCCATTTTTATTCTTAATGTCTGTGTTTCTTCTTCCTTTTCTATTTCTTATTTTTTCAGCAGTCCCTTTAGAATTCCTTGCATTGCTGGATGATGGTAATAAGCTCCATTAGCCTGTTTTTATCTCTGAAGTTCCTGATTTCATCTTCAATTTTAAATGATAGCCATGCTGGATATAATATTCTTGGGTTCAGTCTCTGGCTTTCCATCACTTTGTATATTTCATCCCATTACCTTCTGGCCTGATGTGCTTTTGTTGAGAAATCAGTTGATAGTATAATGGAAGACACCTTGTTGGTAACTCTCTGTCTCTCTCTGATAGCCTTTGCCATAGATGTTTGCCAATTTAATTACAATGTGTCTTTGAGTCTGTCTTTTGGGGTTCCTCTTCTTTGGGATGCTGTGTCCCTCTTGGACTTGTGTGAGTTTTTTCTTCCCAACATCAGAGAAGTTTTCTGTCATTATTTGTTCAAACAGTTTTTCTATTTCTTGCTCCACTTCTTCTCCTTCTAGCACCCCTGTTATGTGGATGTTGTTTCATTTCATTTTGTCCCAAAGCTCCTTTAGGCTCTCTTCCTGCTTTTTAAGTTTTTTGTTTGTTTGTTTTTGTTTTTGTTTTTTGCAGTTGCTGCTCTGCTTTGGTGGTTTTTCTACCTTTCTTCTAATTCGCTGATGTGGTCCTCACCTTCTTCTAGTCTACTATTGGAACTTTCCATTGTGTTTTTTATTGCAGCTGTCATTCTTCATTTCCTCTTGATTCTTACACATGTTGCTGAATTTGTCTTTATCCTTTTCAGCATCCTTATAACCAGTGCTCTGAATTCTTTCTGTGATACATTGCTTGACTCCATTTCATTTATTTCCTTTTCTGGTGGTTCCTTATTTTCTTTTGTATGGAGGTTGTTTCTTTGTCTCCCCATTTTAGCTGTTCCTTGTGTTTGTTGCTATGTATTAGATCAAACTGCTATCCCACCCAGATTTTTTGAGTTTTTCATGTATAGTAGATGTTTTATGGGACCCAATCTTCTAGTTTGGGTATTCTAGAGATGCCCCCTTCTTTGTTTATTTGTGTTCTCTTATTGTAGTTGAGTCTAGAGCATCATTTCCTGTTCATGGATGGAGTGTCTTCTCAGGGTGTCTGGTTATGTGGCTTGTTTCTACCATGTTGACTGAACAGCACAAAATACAACTCAACCAGACACAACACAAACAGAAGAAAACACGAAAATATTCACCACACTCATAACCCCTACAAAAGTGACCACCAGAGAAAAAAGAATTAAGAGAGAGAAAAGAGAGAAAAAATGATATTGAGAACAGAAAAAAAATGTAGGAGAGAATAGAAAAAAATAAATAAAGAAGAAGAAAATATATGTGGGAAGGAAACACCACAAAACAAATATATAAACCAAAAAATGCAAACAACAAACACCCAGAAAAAAAGGGGGGGGGGAGAATCTGTAGAGGCAGAGCTTATATACAGAAAGTAAGGTTAAGTAATGGAATGGATAGGGGAAGGACCATGGTTCAGTATAGAAGAGGTAGAAAGAGAATGAGTTGATAAGAAGAAAAGAAAAATAAAAAATAATTAGTTAAAACAAAAAATATTTTTTAAAGTTTATCTATTCATTTATTCATTTATATTTGGAAAAGGAGAATAGAGGAGAAACCAGATAGGCTTGAGTTTAGTGAGTAAAACTAATTAAACAATTAGGAGAAGATGAGAGCAACAGAGGAGCATAAAAACAAAAACAGGACAAAAATAACTAGTGAAGAAAGAGAAAATAGACAGCCCTAATCGGTTTGGCTCAGTGGATAGAGCGTCGACCTGTGGACTGAATGGTCCCAGGTTTGATTCCAGTCAAGGGCATGTACCTTGGTTGTGGGCACATCCCAGTTGGGAGTGTGCAGGAGGCAGCTGATCGATGTTTCTCTCTCATTGATGTTTCTAACTCTCTATCCCTCTCCCTTCCTCTCTGTAAAAAATCAATAAAATATATTTTTTTAAAAAGAGAAAATAGGTGTGTGGACTTGGAGCAGAGAAGAGGAAATTAGATATATGAGTAAGCCAACAAAGACTACAATAATAATAACACATCAATAAAGCAGATAAAGAAGCTCAATTTTTAACAAAGGGTAAGAGTAAAGGAAAGAGAAAAACTAAAGCAGGGACAGAAGAAGAGAAAACAGGATGATAAAGGGAGAAGAGAGGGAAAAAGTGTGGAAAAAATAAAATAACAATAACAATAACAATAGAATGAGAAAAATAATATAAAAGTAAAAGATTTAAAAAGGAAAATATAAAGGAAACAAAATTTAAATAAAAGATAAAAATTAAAAAGTGAAGTGTTTTTGGCTTCAGCCAAGTTTTAATGCCCTACGCGGGCTGGTTTATGATCCCACTTTTCTGTTCTGTCTGCCACTTCTCAGTTTCCTATTAGGTAATCAACACTGTGTTGGAAGTTCCAAGCGATCCAAGCCTCCTACACAGCCTTGGATACAATCAGGTGGGACCAATCTGTCTGCTTCGTCTGTCTGCCTGCTGTCAATTTTAATTACTCAAGCTTCTGTTTCTGAGAGGGCTTTAGGAAGTGGTGGTGCTGTATTGCTTTCTAGCACTTAAAGACCCCTCTTCTACCTAGTCCCTGAGGGCTCTTTGGGGCTATTCAGAGTCTTTGTTTCCTTTGAAAAGCTTACAGTGTAGGCTGGGTGTGGCTGTATTATCTGCTTTGAGGTTGCTGGGAGGGGCTGGCATTTCAGGAGATAAATGCCTGTTTAGGTTTGGAAAGTCAGGGATGTCTCAGTACCAGATTCCCAGTCACCACTCCCTGTCCTGCTCTCCTTCACCACCTCTTCCCGCACTCCACAAATCTGCACCTTCACCTGCACCACAGCCTTGGGTGAGTGTAATTGAAAGGTCCTATGAACTGGTTTTAGTGAATTAACACAAAGACAATTAAGAAGCAAAACAACCACATGTCTAAAAGTTTTCCCCCTTCTCCCCCTGCACCATGCTGCTGGGACAGCTCTTCAGGCCCCTTTTTGAGTATAGCCTCTTGTGGTTGTGGACTTACATCTAGGTTTCCCAGCTGCCAGCAGCCCAGTGGACCTCCTTTCCACAGTTGGATGTTATACCTATCCCCAAGGGATGTGGACTTGGTGCAGTGCAGCCTCCTTCTGACCCTCTTGGCCCAGTGGTGGTACATCTCTCTCCAGCCCAGATCCTCCAACCTACTGTTCTCCAAGCATCCTCTGCCCTTCCTGGCTGCTAATTGTTTCACCAGTTGTGTCCAATTTGCCAGTTCCAGGTGGATATTATTCAATTTAGTTGCTCCTTCTACCTGCCCTGGGACAAGGCGCAGGACAGTTCTGCCCATTCGGTCACCATCTTTCTTCCAAAACCATATCACAATATTCTTGAATATATTCCCTATGCTATACTTTACATCACTGTGACCATTTTGTCACTACCAATTTGTACTTCTTAATCCCTTCATCTTTTTCACCAATGCCCTAATCTCCCTCTCCTCTGGCAACCATCAGTCTGCTCTCTGTGTCCATGAGTCTGTTTCAATTGTGTTTGTTTATTTTGTTCTTTACATTCTATGTATAAGTGAAATCATATGGTATTCAACTTTCTCTGACTTATTTCACTGAACAGAATCTTCTCTAGGTCTATCCACCCTGCAGAAAATGGTAAGCTTTAATTCCTTTTTATGGTCTACTAATATTCCATTATACATATATAAGACTTTGGGGGCAGTAGGTACCACAGCTTTTTTATCCACTCATCTTATTGATGGTCACTTGGGTTGCTTCCATATCATGGTTATTATACATAATACTGCAATGAACATAGATGCAATATATTATTTTCAAACAGTGTTTTCGTCTTTTTTAGTTAAATACCCCAAAGTGGACTCACTGGATCATAAGGAAGTTCCATTTCTAATTTTTGGAGAAACCTCCATATTGTTTTCTATAATGGCTGCAACAGTCTGCATTCCCACTAATAGTGCACAAGGGTTACCTTTTCTTTACATCCTTCCCAACACTTGTTCTTTGTGAATTTATTGATGATAGCCATTCTGACAGGTGTGAGCTGATATGTCATTATGATAAGGTGACCAGATTTTAACATTGGTAAAGTGGGACACCATTGACCACTTGGCTGCCGAAAACAGTATATTCCCTTCCCGTTCTCCCGCTGTTCCCTAGCTTGTCGTGCATTCTTTCCAAAAATCAGGACTTTTTTAAAAAGCCACGGGATGCAGGACAAATTTTTAAAAATTGGACTGTCCCGCCAAAAGTGGGACGTCTAGTCACCTTACATTATAATATTAATTTGTATTTCTCTGATGATTAGTGACACTGAGCATTTTTTCATATGTCTATTGGCCATCTGTATGTTCTCTTTGGAGAAGTGTCTATTCGGATTATCGATCCATTTTTTAAAATATGCTTTATTAATTAGAGAGGGAGAGAGAGAGAGAGAGAGAGAGAGAGAGAGAGAGAGAGAGAGAGAAACATCAATGTGAGAGAAAAACATCCAACAGTTCGGTTGCCTCTCATATGCAACTCAACCAGAGATTAAACCTACTACCTGGGTGTGTGCCCTGACTGGCAATTGAACAGGTGACCTTTCAATGCATGGGACATCCCTCTACCAACTGAGCCACATCTGACAGTGCTGAAGGAAATTTTCAGCAGGATATAATTATGCAAGAAGTTCATCAGAAAGCTGATGGACCTTGGGGTTTCAGCAGGGCTGATAATCTGCATTCTGTTGCTGAAGAGCTATAGGCATTTTTTCTAATCTTATAATCTTTTCCTGTTTACCAAACCTTACCTTTGATATGTATATCTGCTTTCTTAAAGGGCTAGTGTGTTTTCCAGCAAATAAAAAGACGTGGGTCTGGAGAGCACACTTCACTAGAGAGTGAAGCCTTCGTCTGGTTCTCCCAAAATGTCTTCTAAAGGTATATTTCTTGTCTAGTCTCTATTCATTTATGCATAGCCTTTCTCTAGATTCCTAAACCCTAGCTGCAAAAAGACTACAGTATTTATGACGCATCAGTGCCAATGAGGGACATCTGGAGAAGATTATTCACCTGAGTGAAGGAAGAGGACTATTGGCAAAAGTGGGGATCGCCGGTAAAGGTGGGGGTCACCAGTAAAGGTGGGGGTCATCGAAAATTTGGTGGTGAGATTCACTGTGCATAAAGCTTGTACCAGCTTTGGAAGTTGCAATCCAAAGAGGCCGAGGGCATTTTTTCAAGCCAGGCCATAACGGGGAAGAATTTGGTTAAAAGGCAAATTTATAAAGAAATTGAAATGTCAAAAGGTACTCTTTTAAATCAGGCTCAAGAAAAAGAGTGCCATTGTCATATTTAACTATGCAGGGGTCTCGTTCAAAATTCAAAATGCCTAATTCGTACTGGGAATCAAAAATCTGTAATTACTAAAAAGCCACCATATCCTCTGCCTCTAGTGTGGAGAGACTTGGCAACTAGAGAGGGTGGAGCTGTTACCACTTTCACAGGGGAACTCTGATGCTTTGACTGAAAATAACCATATGACCCCTTGGGGCAGGCAGAATTTAGCTAAAATAATTTTAAAAGGGTAGTCAATACTACGGAGAGAAATTTCCAGGAAAAAAACTGTGATTTATTAACTCTTGTCTATATGTTTGTTGATCTGTCATGTTTGTTTAGTTTAATGTTTTTATTGTTAGTTAATTAAGCACACCTTAGTTTAATTGGGAAAAGAAACCACCTGGGCGGCCAGACCACTTACTGAATTTCCCCAAAGTAAGCAGGATGTGGGGTTGGGGAGACACTTAAGACAAGGAAGTAGAGATAAAATTTAGCAGATTTAGGAATGCATCTGGGATTTTTGTACTCATAAAGAGAGAAAGCTAGCTTAAGAGAAAAGAGCACTCTGCCCAATTTTGGATAGGTCTTGGGCTAAGCTCAATCTCTTTGCAGATGCTATAGAATAAACCCCAAACTAATTTTTTTCAAAAAGATGGCAAAAATGACCCAAGGAACAAATACAGGCTGGTTCTAAGCAACAAGATTCGTGTTTCTATAATAAAGAGCAGTTTTTGAAAAATAAAGGACCGCATTCCAAAGTTAACCTTAAGGCCATTGAAAATCAGTAAGTTATCTCTGTTACAGAATTTGTCAAAGAAAATACCTTAAATAATAATTGGCTTTAAAATCTCAAAATTATTAAAACATGGATAAAAAGATATAACTAAGATGAAGGATTTGTAGTGAAGCTTTTAAGTTATAATTATAGGTATATTGATAGTGGGGGTTCACTTCTTCTTGAAGGAGGGGGCTGGTCCCACAGCAGCAATCAGCAGCAACCTCTCAGGAAAGAATGTGGCGATTTTACATTTAAATAGCTACAGACTTGTTTCCAAAGTTGCTGGCAACTTAAAACTTTGGAGTTTACTGAATTAAACAATAAAAAACTTATTAAGTGTCTAGGTATTTTGAAATGACAAAATACTGAAATGTTAATCTGAGTTTGCCTCATATGAAAAATCTAGAAGATAGATTTGAATTTATTAATTAAATGTCTTATTTAATTTGAATTTGTATTTTATTTAAAATATATTTTTTTAAATGTGAAGTTATTGCTAATCCGAGAAATGCTAAGTATTTAACTTGCCACCTAAAATTTGAGGCTTCTGAGAGTTTAAAGTTCAAATTAAGTTAGGAGAAATCATATGGTTGTGGTAACAAAATGCATAAAGTATAGAAATTTATTTTTAAGAAAATAACTCTTGTGTTTTCTCTGGAGAAATTAGTATTTTAAAATATATTGTAGTCATTATATGTACTGCATATGGTAAAATTTCAACCAAAGTCTGATTTAAGAAAATAATTGTGTGGTCTGTGTAAGGGCGGTGTGAGAGTGCAGACCTGCCAATAGGGATGCAGAGGAAATGCCCTGCCCAGGACCTTTCCTCGACCAATCAACAGGGGCCACACACGTTACCCCACCCCACTACTTCCGGCCCTATAAATCCTTTGTTTCCCTGGAACCTGCACTTCCTCCCCACCACGCCGCTGTGTTGGAGGGCGAGCTGTGTTGGAGGGCGAGCGTGGAATGAGGTCCGAGTATACTCGAATATAGCTCTCATGTTCTTGCAGAGGTTTCGGGGCTGGGGGTTACGACATCTGGGCATTGCATTGGATATTTATGACAACAGTCTGAACCAAATTTTTGATATAAAAACCAGTTTACATTTGATTGATATATTTTAAAATAATTACAAAATGTATATAATATAATCTTTTGGTTATATATGTATATTTTATGGTCTTTTCAAGTTAAATTTCAAGACATTAACTGAGGGATGACTTTATAACAATCCAAGGGCCCTGGAATGATTCAAGGATTTATTCTTTCTTCTTAAAAGAAATAATTTTGAAATAGGCTGATATAATATAGTTGAAATCATGTGGGAAGCTTTATCAAATAAAAATTAATAACTATATTTTATTTATATACAAATATTTTTTAATGTTATATAGGTTTTAACCTCTAAGGGAGGGCAAGGCAAAGTTGCTGAATATTCCTTCAGCAGTGAAATTTTAAAAAACAAAAGCCCTCAGGCAGCCTGCTTTTCAAATAGGCTTAGGAGGATGGGACAGCATCTGTACCTTATAGGTCAAATGTATAAGTTTGCTTACTTTGCTTTTTCAATCAAGATGCCTTCTTTAACTACTTAATAAATTAGATTTTTAAAAATATAATCAAGGTCTCATATAAATTTAGTTATATGAAAAGCCAATATTTTTATAAGCAATTGGCTTTAACAAAGGCCAAGGTAAAAATTTCCATAACCCCTCTGTGTCTGAAAATGAGCACTAGCCAAAAAAGAATGCTATTTAAAAGTAAATTTTAAGCTTAATAAAAGGAGAAATTTTAAAATCTCTTCTGCTACTATTTATGGGATAAACTGAAGGTTATTATTTAAGCATTAAATCTAACCATTAATATGTCATCATAACTAAAAAGAGAGTCACTTAAAATGTAGGAATGGCAGCATTAGATAGGATTTGAGAAGTAATTAAGTGAGTTGTTTGTTTTAACAGAAAGGAAAGTGTTTTTAAAGGAGTCTTTCTAAATTTGGCCTAGAAAATAGGAGTAAATAAAGGTAAATGCCCTTTAAAAACCTAGAAAGCTGTTATTAAGTGAATATATTATGCCAAAGGAAAAAAAGTTAGTAACTTGCATTTTGCCTTCCTGAACAAAGCTTGTGTAAATATTCTCAAAGACTGGTAGTAGAAATTCATTTAGTCTCATTTACTGTCCATACCCAAGGGCAAATTAAGTTAGAAAATAAGCCTTATTTCAGAGTAATTTAAACTGGCTAATTGAAATAAGTAAATATTCACAGGAACTTAGTTATACAAGGCAGGGACCTGTTCCTGGAGCATTAACTAGTTTTTTACTGATATTTCATCTCATAGTAAAAGCTGCTTATTATACAATGAATTCAGACCAGTCATATTTCTGTATTAAAACTTGAGTTAAAAGCTATCAAGACTGCATTGCAGGGTTTCCAAAAGCCTCTTGATATTATTTAAAACAAAAAAGGGGGGATAGTGGAGTAATCTCCTGTAATAAACTACATCAAACCTTAATTATTTTTCACTTAAATTTTTTTTCACTTGTAATGCTGATGGCAGGACACCCATTAAATTATACTGGTGTCAGAATAAGCCAAAGGAAAATGGCTTGGAAAAATGAAAAGATCCTGAGTCTAGTTTATAGAAAGGTCTCTTTATTAACCTTTGGTTGAGAATATGCTTGCGTATTTCCAGAAAACTCCTCCTAGCCCGTGTGGATTCCTGCAACAATGGATCCAAGAGAGGAACTGACCAGACTACTCCATCCACAGATGGCTGTGGCCCCAAGCAACATGCTTTTGAGACAGAGGAGAAACAGTCCAGAGATGGGGGATGGTAAAGATACCTTGCCATGCTGTGCATTGCTGCAGGTTGCCCAGGACCTAGACAAAGGTCAGACCTGCATTGCCATTTCTCACCATTGGTTCACCATCCAGAACTGGAATATCATTGTTGACATGTCACAAGGGACAGTGATTGGGAAGGAAACCCATAAAAAACTGTTGGACAGTAATTGAGAAGGAAAACCATAAAAAATTGTTGGATAGTGATTGCAAAGGGGACTCAAAAAACTGTTGTCCCAGAAAGGAGCTTACTGCAAACTAGTTCCTTTGATGCCTGGCAGCTTTTTAAAAGGACATGAAAAAACACAATCCTTTTCATAGAATTTAAAAATCTTAAAAGGACCTGAGCTCTGCAAATGGCATATATTCTTGTTAAAATTATTAAATCAAAAAGGGAGATATGCTGGAGGAAAATTCCAACAGGTCATAATTATGCAAGAAGTTCATCAGAAGGCTGATGAACCTTGGGGCTTCAGCAGGACTGATAATCTGCATATTATTATTTGCTGCTAAATAGCTGTAGGCATTTCCCCTAACATGATCATCTTTTCCTGTTTACCAAACTTTACCTTTGATATATATATATCTGCTTTCCTAAAGGGCCAATGTGTTTGCTAGCAAATAAAAAGACATGGGTCTGGAGATTCAAAGAGCCCACTTCACTAGAGAGTGGAGCTTTCATCTGGCTCCCCCAAAATGCCTTCCAAAATTATATTTCTTGTTTAGTCTCTATTCATTTATATGTAGCCCTTCTCCAGATTCCTGAACCTAGTTGTGAAAAGACTGTGGCAGAACAGGGCTTTACTCATTTTTAAATTTAATTGTTTGTTTTCTTGTTGTTGCATAGTATGAGTTCTTTTTAAATTTTGAATATTAAGCCCTTATGAGATATATCATTGGTGAATATCTTCTCCTTTTCTGCAGGTTGACTTTTTATTTTGTTAATGTTTTCCTTTTTCTGTGCAAGCACATTTTAGTTTTATATAGTCCCATTTGTTTATTTTTCTTTTGTTTATCTTGCCTGAGAAGATATATCAGAAAAAAAATATTGCTAACAGAGATGTCAGACATTTTTATTGTTTATGTTTTCTTCTAAGAGTTTTATGGTTTTGAGTCTTCCATTTAAATCTTCAGTCTTTTTTTTATCCTTATATATGGTGTAAGAAGGTGACCTAGTTTCATTTGTTTGTAGTTTGTTTGTCTTTGATGTATCTGTCCAATTTTCCCAATACCATTTATTGATTAGACCATCTTTACTGTATTGTATATTTTTGCTTCCTATTAATTAACCATATATACCTGGGTTTATTGTTGGGCTCTCTGTGCTATTACATTGATCTCTGTGTATTTTTTATGCCAGTACCATGCTGTTTTGATTACTATAGCCTGTAGTATCGTTGATTTCAGATTGTATTATACCTCCAACTTTGTTCTTCTTTCTCAAGATTGCTGTGGCTATTTGGGGTCTTTTCTTGTTCCATATAAATTTTTGGATTATTTGCTCTAGTTCCATGAAATACACACCATTGAATTTTAATAGGAATTGCAATGAATCTATAGATTGCTTTGGGTAACATGGACATGTCAATAATGTTCATTCTTCCTAATCATGAACATGGTATATGTTTCCACTGATTTGTATCTTCTTCAATTTCTTTCTTCAGCATCTTACAATTTTCCAAGTACGGGTCTTTTATATTCTTGGTTAAATTTATTCCAAGGTATGTTATTCTTTTGATGCAAGTGTAATGGGATTGTTTTCTTAGATTCCCTTTCTGATCGTTCATTATTGGTATATAAAAATGCAACTGATTTCTAGATATTTCTTTTTTATCCTGCTACTTTACAGAATCCATTTATCAGTTCTAATAATTTTTTTGGTGGAATCTTTTGGGGTTCTCTCTATGCAGTACCATGTCACTTGCAAATAATGACACAAATACTTCTTTTACAATTTGAATGCCTTTTTTTGTGTGTGTGTTGTTGTCATCTGATTACCATGGCTAGTACTTCTGGTATTATATTGAATAAGAATGGTGAAATTGAATATCCCTGTCTTGTTCCTGATCTTAAAGGAAACAGTTATAGTTTTCCCCCATTGAGTATGATGTTGGCTATGGGTATGTCATATATGGCCTTTATTATATTTAGGTGTGTTCCCTCTATTCCCATTTTGCAGAGAGTGTGTTTTTTGTTATAAATGGATATTGGGTTTATTAAATGCTTTTTCTGCACATAAGGACATGATTGTACATATTTTTTTCTTTCATTTTGTTTGTTTGGTGTATCATGTTAACTGATTTGTAGATTTTTGTACCAACCTGACATCCCAGAACTAATCCCACTTATTCATGGTGTATGATCTTTTTAATGTATTGCTGGATTTGGTTTGCTAACAAGAAATTTAATTCTTCCAGTGAAAGCTAGGGAAAGGTTTCCACTGGACTGTGATTTTTATCAATAAATTTTGAAACTTTTGGATTCATATTAAAATCTTTTTTTATTCTTTTATGTATTCAGCAAATATTTATTGTGTACCTACTATGTGCCAAGTACTCTTCTAGACCATTAGGATACAGAAGACCATTAGCACAGAAAGTTACTGCTTCAATGAAGCTTACTTCTTTTTTTTCCAATAGAAGTGGAATCCTTTCCTATAATCTAAATTTAGACTGTCTTGTCTATCATTCAGAAGACAATAGCCCACTCTTACCTCCTAAACCCATCCCTTTCTTTTTGCTCAAGTCCAAAGCCCAAGGTTCAGGTCTGGTTTTTGCAGCAGCTGAGAACCTTGTCCTTTGAGTCTCAATTGTATACCTTCTCCTTCCCCTACCCCACAACACCAGGTTTGCCTTGTGGGGTTTAGACACAGATATAGGACAAATAAGCTCTTCAGTTGAAACAAAACCCTCATTGTCATGTCCTCATTATGGACCCTATTATATACTCTGCACAAACTCTGACACTGGCTGGTGCTAATCTGCCAAGGGATGCAGAACAATCAGTTTCTGATAGACACTTGGCTGACATCAGAGGTTCAGGATGAAGCCCAGCATGGAGGATAAGACTTGCTTACTGGCAAAGGGAGAGAGTAGAATAATAGTCTGAGATTGTTGCTAACAGCTCCTTCTGAGCTGAGGAGCTGGGCCTAGAGGTCTAAGGACCTCATCCTAACTCAGATGAGCTTTTTCATTTTGCTAAGACACACATTGGCAGTGAATAAAATTATAACAATGTTTCAACTGACAATAACTTGCCAGATTGATAAAATGCCTAAGTGCCTGGATGAAATTGTTGCTGCTGAGTGAATTGTTTCTGGGGTTTAAAGACTCAAATGTGAATTTCTATTGGGAAGGCAAAATAGTGGTAGTGACTTTACAACCAGGCTTTTCCCCAGCAGATCTCACTTTTTATTTTGAATCACTGTGAGTAGTGAGGAGCTTATGTGATGAGACTAATGTCAGGGAAGATAACAATATCTCCTCACAGCTCATGTTTGGGACCCCCTTCCTGGGAAATAATACACAGGATTGTTCAAAAGAGGAGGTGAACTGTGAGGAAGAGTGGGGAAATAGGAGATTATTGTAATACACACTTTCTATTTGTACTTCCTGGGAGCTATGAGATATCATAAACAAATCCCTTGAAGTAAGGATTTACTCTATCCTTCCATTGTTTTGTACTCTTCAAGAATCCAATTACTCTAAACTTTCATCTTTATGTTGATAATATCCTCATTCTCTATCCCCTCTGTTATTTCTGCCAAATACTAGACCCACATTGAAAGTATCTGAAACCTCAGGGGATGAGTAAAAATCAGTATTTTCCAAACCAAACCTGTCATCCTCCCTCCCACCCACCAGCAATTCTCCCAAACTTCCTGCTTTGTTTTAATGGTAACAACTTATGAAGTCACCATTTCTCTCTTCCTTCCACTCCTGTAACTTCCAGATAGCAAGTTCTACCAATATGTCATTCATTTCCTTTTTTATGATTAATGGATGGATAATTAGTTAATGCTTAATTGATTTGTGATCCCAGTTTTAATTCTCTGTAACAGAAATAATGACCTAGGAAGAGTTTTTTCAGTGTTTTCAGTATTAAATTACCTTTGGTGAAATCTAGGTGGGTTTTGTATAATGTTCTTTTATAATTTTCTCAATTTTTTTCTTTATTGATTAAGGTATTACATATGTGTTCTTATCCCCCAATTGCCCACTCCACCCCCTGCTCATGCCCTCATCCCCCTGGTGTCTGTGTCTATTGGTTATGCTTATATGCATGCATACAAGGTATAATGTTTTGTCCCTTCATTTTGCTTCTCACTGCCATCAATTTAATTAAAGGCTCATTACCTGTTACCTGTGTTACCGCAGTCACCATTCTGCTTCCAATTAATTTATTCAACATTCATTCAATGAATATTTATTGTGTCTACTACATGCCAGATGCTGTTCCAGGCACAACATGGCAAATGAGACAGAAAAGGTTGCTATTCTTACGGTGCTTATATGCCAGCTGGGGGATGGGGTATCACTTACTTACATAATAAGATAATTTGATAGAGTTAATACTATGAAGAAAATAAAACATGCTGATGTATTAGAAAGTAATGACAAAGAAGAGTGGCTACTTAAAATGGTCAATATCAATACAGGACTTTCTGAGGAAGCTACACTTAAATTGAGATCTGAATGACAAGAAGATGCCTGTCACAGGTAAAGAATTAGGGGAACAACATTCCAAGAAGAGAAAAGAGTTGGTGCAGAGTCCTAATTAGATTGTTTACAGAACAGAAAAGACAGTGAGACTGAAATATAGTGAGCAAGAGGGAGTGTGGCACAAGATGAGGATGAAAAAACACACGGAGGCCAGATCCTGTAAAACCCTTGTAAGACATAGGAAAGGGTTTGAATTTTTTTTTGAAATTTTTTTAATTTTGTTTTATTGCTTAAAGTATTACAACGAGTGATAGATAGGTCTCCATTTTTCCCTTGACCGTCCCTCCTCCTCCCCTACCCCCCAGTGTCTTGTGTCCATTGATTATGCTCATATGCATGCATGCAAGTCATTCAGTTGATCTCTTAACTACCCCCCCAACCCTCCCCAGCCTTCCAGCTGTAGGTTGACAGTCTGTTCAATGCTGTTCTGCCTCTGTATTTGTTTATGTTTATCAATTTATAATGGTCTTTATTTTTTTGTTAAGTGCAATGGGAAGCTATTGGATGGTTTTAAGCAGATGCGTGACATGATCTAAATTACAATCTTAAAAGTTCACCCTGGGGGCTTTGTGGAGAATTAGAGACCCTATAATTAATAAATATATATACTTCTAATAAAAGAGTAATATGCCCATAGCAGTGGGACAGGATGCTGGCGGCGTCACCCTGGCAACGTGAGCCCAGCAGGCATTGCCTTGACAACCTGTGAGCAGCTGCCCTCCAGCAGGTAAGCACCGCCAGCAGGCAGGCCCCAGCAGGGCCTGCTACTAGTCACTGCTGCGATCCGGATCACAGGCCGGCACGGCGTGGGAAGGCCCAAGCAGCAGGGCCTGCCCCCAGTCGCCGCCGCCATCTGCGTCTCAAGCAGGCATGCACTGGCAGGGCCAGGAAACAGGGCCTTGCTCCGGTCAGCACAGTGATCCGCGTCTTGGGGACAGTGCCAAGCATCAGGGCCTTGCTCCAGGTTACTGCCTCTATCGGGGTCGGGAGCAGGCAAGTGCAGCCTGAAGGCAGCAACCAGCAAGGCCTGCTCCTTGGTCACCAAGGTGATCTGGGAGCAGGCAAGTGTGGCCAGCAGGCAGCATCCAGCCCTGGCCACAGTTCAAGGGAGAGAACAACATGCAGGCGAGGCCAGGAGCCTGAGAGATCAACACAGAGGGGTGCCTGCTCCAAGCCTCCACAGTGTGGCTGGGGCAGGCCCCCAGCAGACACACACACACACACACACACAACACACACAACACACACACACACACACGGCACCTGCTCCGAACCTCCTATGCAGCTGGAGGCAGTCCCCAGGTGGGGACACACACACTCACACACACAAGACCTGCTCACAGCCTCTGATGTGGCTGGGGGCCACACACACACATGGGGTGCCTGCTCTGAGCCTCCACAGTGCAGCTGGGGGCAAGCCCCCAGTGGACACAGACACACACACACACACACACACACACACACAGGGCG
>PVJC01032240.1:0-13815 GCA_004026665.1 Murina feae
CCCCCGCCGCGACACCTTGCTCCAGAGTCTCAGGGCGAAGTCCCGCGCAGGCCCGCCGAGGTCCAGGGTGTCGGTGTCTCGCAGGCGCTGCACGAACTCCTCGGCCGAGTTGCAGCGTCGCGCGGTACCGATCAGGAACTGCGCCACGTGCCGCTCGCTCAGCCCCAGCACCGAGTGCAGCTCGTCCTGCACCCAGCGCTCCAGCGACGCCGGCGTCGCCATGGCGACCCGCTCCCGGAGCCGCGCGGGCGCCCGGCAGGTCGGAGGCCTGGAGTCTGGACAGGCCCAACAGCCGCGCGGGCACCGGGCGGGCCGAAGGCCTGAGCCCGGATGGGCCCAGGGCCGCGCAGGAACCGCCCAGAAGCCCTGGGGGTTCGGTTTCCAACAGCCCTAGCCGCACTCTCGGACCGCGGAGCTTCCGGCAGTGCTTTTCCGGTCTGAGCACGACGGTGGCCTATAGAGTCCAAGTCTCGCGGAACCGTACGGTAGTTCGCGTGCAACATTTTCTTTCCCTCCCCACAGAATCTCTGTCGCCCCCTGGTGGTCAGCCCGCGGATGTTCACTCACCCAGTCATTCTACAAACGCGGGCGCCTAAGGTGCTAGACACAATTTTAGTCGCTGGGGATATAACAAAGAACAAATCAGACAAAAATCCCTTACCGAATTTACATTTAAGGGGCAGGGGAGGTAAAATACATAATAAATAAAGCGTGTAAGTTCTATGGACCCCCCCCCCAAAAAAAACACAAAACAATGCAAGGTGTATTTTGGGATTCCATTTCAAATTAGCCCATAGTGATTAGGACTGAGCTTGCCCGGAGCCTGTCTGCAGCAGTGAACACAGGTGAGGCCTGAGCGTGGACCTCCCGGCAGGAAGGAAGTTGGGATCTGGGAGGAAACCACTCTCGGAACTAGCCTGGCAGCTATGGCTCGGTGCTTGAGTGTCAGCCTATGAGCCCGGAGGTCAGGATTCGTTCCCAGTTGCGCGCTTGATCTCCAGAACTGGGCCTGCAGGAGGCAGCTGATGCCTGATTCTGTCATCATCCATGTTTCTCTGTCTCCCTCTCTGCAATCAGTAAAAATAAAAGATCTCCGATAAGGCATGCCCAAGCTCTGCTCTGCGTGTTTGCTAACAGCCGCACGGGTTGGTGGCTGCGTATTTACAAGTGAGCAGACCTTGTTAGCTGACTCTGCTATTGGACCTGTTTGACCCTGCTTCACATTTTTATGATTAATGGGATTATCAGACGCTACTGTTGAGAAATGAAACATTGTTATTCCAATTAACAGCCACTGGTAATTCCACATTATTGACTTCTTGGACGCATTGTTTTTGGTTTCTGAGATGGACTGTGGGCACCCCTGGCATCTCTCGGCCTCCTGCCTCTACTTTCTTGGGTCAAAACAGATTAGAGTCTTTACCTAATGAGCTACTAACTTAAGGATTCTGTTACCCTCCATACCCACAGCCTCTCTGAACTAATTCTTTTGACACTTTACTTGTCCCCCTGCTAGTAAATTAAAGGCTGTTGGCATATGTTTTGATCAATTTGTCTAGTACATCCTGTTCTTAGTGGGGTCTCTCTAACTGGGCATCTATCAACAGAATCATACCTATCCAAGCAAGTCTTCCTACCCCGGGGAACTAAAAGCTAACCTGGTAAGGAAAGTGTAGATCACCCACATTTGTAGAAGATAGATAGAATTCTTTGACATGGGAAAATCTCCCAGTATATACTTGGGCAACAAAGCCATGAAATAGCAATGGTTTTTTTTTTTAATCCTCACCTGTGGACATGTTTTTATTGATTTTAGAGAGAAAGGAAATAAGGGGGAGAGAGAAACACCGATGTGTGCGAGAAACATCTATCAATTGCCTCCCATACAGACCCTGACCAGGGACTGAACCACAAGCTTCTGGTGCATGGGATGATGCTCCAATTAACCGAGCCACTGGCCAGGGCAGCGCAGATCTTAAACCTCTAAGAACACCTGTTATCCATCAGAGGAGACCCCTTTCAGGACCCTGCACTTCTGTTGATAAACTGTGTTTTTCAGATTTGTTATTGGTGCCCTGAGTCTTGGGGTAAAAGACTCTGGGTCAGCCACTGGCACACTGCCTGCTGCTTGCGTTGTCTTCCGCCTCTGAATACAGGGCCTCTCCAATTCATAGCATCCTCTGTCTCCAGCTCCTTCACTCTTTTCATCTGCTGATTTAGTAATTGAATCATTCATTCTAGAAATAACCTGTCTACGAGGTGTCAAGCGTGCCCTCATTGCACTGGCCATGTCTGGCGGTACCTCAACCACCCTTCCTCCAACCAGCGTGCTGTGAAGCCATTGGGGGCTCTCCCAAAGCCTTCCTGCGCCAGTGCTGAGCCCCGCCCATCCTCACCCTCAGCCATGGCCACTTCCTCTTCTTGGCCAATAGGAAGATGGCAGAGGCTTGGAAGAAGAACCAGAGTTACCTCCACATACACTTTTTTCTAAAGAAGGAGAAACAACAGGAGAGTTGGAAAGAGCTCCACTTTATTATGAAAAATTGTTTTTGTCTTTTTAAAAACAAACAGGCAATTGATAAGGAAGGAGAAGTAGGGGAGAATTGAGGTGCTTCATCAGTCACACCAAACGCTTGCAATTCATTTGTGAACCATGAGGAGGAACACAATTAAATAACCAGATGGGGGTACAGAGCTAAGACTCCCAGCCTTCCCTCTTGGGGAAAGCTGAGGCGGAGTAATACTGAGCACAAGTGGGGGAAGCCACACCCCAGGTCACTCCCAGCGAGGTGATTGGGGGACAGGAAGAGGATCCACATGGGCATGGAAAACAGGTGTGGCTTGTAAACCTGGGACCTTGGTGGGGGAGCTGGGGGTGTTTGTAAACCAGATTATGGTCAAGAGAGGAGGCATGAGCCCAGCTAGTGGTTGAGCATCAGCCTGTGAAACAGGAGGTCACGGTTCGATTCCCAGTAGGGCACAGGCCCCAGTTGCAGGCTTCATCTCCAGTCGGGCGGTGCAGGAGGCAGCCGATTGATGGTTCTCTCTCATCATTGATGTTTCTATCTCTCTCCCGCTCCCTCTCTGAAATCAACAAAAAATATTTTTAAAAAGAGAGAGGAAGCAGGAGCTGTAAACGAAGGGCAGTGCCTGAGGAGCAGGAGAAAGAGGTGCCCATAAAACGGACTGGACGGCAGCCCAAGGAAGGCTGTCGGGAGGCGTACTGTGCCGAGATGGAGGGGTCCTCCTCCCCCACCCCATCCTGTGAGCTCTGCCTCCGCCAGGGGACTGGGGTCACCTAGGGAGCATGAGCACACCTGACACTCACTGGGGACTCGGGGTAAGGTGGCATTTGGGCGCTGTCCTCAGAAACGGGGTGAGGACAGGAGGTTGGAGGATGCTGGCTGCCCTTCCCTGCCAGGCTCGTTTTCAGGGGCATCTGTTCTGAATCTTCTGAGATCCAGGATCTTCAGTTCTGGGAGGGAGGATGGTGTGTCCCTGTGTTGGAAGAGGGTCACCTCCGGCAGGACTCGTCTGTGGGAGAGGAGGCAGTAACGAGGGGGAATGAGTGCAAGCCCTGCCTCCGGCTCCCACGCCCACCCCGAGGGCCAGGAGCACGAGGACGCTTCTGATATTGTCCACGACTTGATGCCTGTTACTGCAGGAACAGCAGCAGCCACACACTTCGCCCGTACTCTGTGCCAGGCATTCTTACAGCTCAGCCTCACAATAACCCCAGGTGACGTCCAGCCATGGTTCTAGGTGCTTCATTAAAATTATTTAACCTCTCAGTGACTTCAGAGGCAGTTATTTTTAACCCCTTTTTAATAAATTGAGCCCTGGCCAGTGTACTCAGTGGTTTTAGAGCATCGGTCTGCAAATTGACGGGTCTTGGGTTCGATTCTGGCTCAAGGCTATGGACCTGTGTTGCAGGCTGTCCCACGTTGCAGTCAGGGTACATGTGGGAAGCAACCACTCAGTGTGCCTCTCACATCACTCTTTCATTCTCTTTCCCTTCCACTCTCTCTAAAATAAAATAAATAATGATAAAAATTTGCCCTGGCCGCTTGGCTCTGTGGATAGAGCCTG
The DNA here is from genome assembly GCA_004026665.1 of Murina feae. Lineage (NCBI taxonomy): Eukaryota > Metazoa > Chordata > Mammalia > Chiroptera > Vespertilionidae > Murina > Murina feae. Next base: position 4,090 of record PVJC01032240.1, read on the forward strand.
CTGACCGAAGGGTCCGGGGTTCGAGTCCAGGCAAGGGCACATGTCTGGGTCATGGGCTCGATCCCCAGTAGGGGGAGTGCAGGAGGCAGCCGATCAAAGATTCTCTCTCGTCATTGATGTTTCTCTCTCCTGCCTTCCTCTATGAAATAAATAAAATATATTTTTTAAAAATAATAATAAATTGAGGCCAACCGTCAGGTTATTTCCCTGAGGCCACAACCATAAGAGAAGATAAAATTCAAACTCAGGCCTGACTGACTCGAGCCCGCGCTCTAACCACGCTGGTTCTACAATCTCCCAGGACCTAGGTTTCCCCATCTGCTAAAGGACCTGCGGGCCCTTCAAGCGACATTTCCCTCCAGGACCGCAGGGTGCGCTCTGGACGCCAGGCGGCGCCTCCACTCACCCACTAGCAGCGCCTTGGAGAGCAGGCCGCCGGGGCGCTCCGCCGGCAGCTCCTCCTCCTCCTCCTCCTCCTCCTCCTCCTCGTCGCCGTCGGGCTGGGCGGCGGGGGCGCTGGGGGCCTCGGGCTCCGGGCCCAGCTCCCGCAGCACCGAGCTCTCGGAGGGGTACTGGTACGTAGTCTCTAGGGCTGTCTCGCTGAAGGAGATCTTGAGCTGGGGGGTGAGGGGCGAAGGAGGCAGGTCACCCACCCCAGCCCCGTGCAAGGTGGGCGTGGGGCTGCGTTGGCACTCGCTGTCTTTGCCCTCCCCACCCCCCTGGGACGCAGTTTTCCTTGGATCCGTTTAAAAAACACGAGGCTTGGGCCTGGGTTTGGCAGGGGCAGAGGTGAGACCAGGGAGGCAGAGGAGTGAGTACAAGTTTGAAACGTGGAAACAGTCCTGTGATGAGAACAGGAAGACTCCCCGAGGAGAGCTCTGAGCTGGCTGGGAGGGCTCCCAGGGGAAAACAAGGCAGCCCACAGAAGGGCCCAGGGGACACTCTTCCCTCAACACAGGGGTGTCCCCAAAGGTGCAGCGGGGGAAGGGGACAAGGGCAGAGGAGAGTCCAGGCAAACGTAGGGTGGGGAGGAGAGCGCACAGAAGGGACAGGCAGAACACCAGGCAGGAGATGGGAGGGGACAGGCTCCCCATAAGCAGCCGGCTGTTCTCACTGCGCTGGCCCCACAGGCCTTGGCCCTCCTCAGGAGCTCAGCGGAAGGGGCAGCGTGGGGTTAACTTGGAGCAAAAAGCAGGAGGTTCCTGCAAACTCCCTGGAAAGGCCCAGACCCATCAGGCTTTCCCAGCATCTGTGTTGAGACACTTGGGCTGGCTCCCGGCACCCCAGTCTCAGCAGACGAGATGTGAGCAGAGAAGCCTGGAAGGTGGCTGGACAGGAAGTTGCTAACATGGGTCCCCACTGGAGCCTGAAACTCGGGGACTGTCACCGACTCACCATCTCTCCGGGACAAAAGCCAGACCCTGACCAAAGTCTAGAGGATGCTGCCCCTAGCCACTCCCTCACCTCTGGGCATCCTCCCTCCAGCCACACAGGCCTTGGCACTGGCTGTTCCCCTCTGCCCGGAACACTCTTCTCCCAAACACACCCGGCCCCTCTCCCAGCCACACATAAAGTCACACCATTCCCGCTCCTCCTGGCCTCCAGCTCCCCCTCGTCCTGCCCTTTGCTCCTCCTGTGTCTTCTGTCAACAGGAGACTGGGAGATGCTTTACTGGGTAAGGGGGGTTCATGCAGACCCCAGATGAGGTCTCAGCAGAGGACCCAGGCTGGGGGACCCCCGCCTGTACACAGTTGACCCGTCCGTGAAATGGCTGATAGAATTGGTGACAGCAACCAGACCCCTTATATCCAAACTTCTTAAAAGGGGCCATCTCTGGTTCTGTTACTGACAGAACTCCTGGGAACCCATATCTCGTCTCTTCTCATTTCCCCTTTCGGGGTAACAGCTCACTGAAAAAGGACTCACTTTACTTGCTTTCAGCCCATGTTTGACTCTCCACACTCTGCTTCCCTCCCCCCAGCTTCTGACTGGGCTTCCCAGGAATGTACAGCTTGCATGGGAGGGGGTGCGGAGGGGTGACTCACTGGCTCCTCATCAGCTATATAAGGTCCCGAGGGGGCTGGAGAGGGAGGGGCTCTGGGCCCCAGGGGCAGCCCGGGGCTCCTCTGCATAAGGCTGACAGACGTAGCCTGCAGATGTTATTTAGGGAAGGCCTGTGGGTGGTGGGGGTGCTCCTATCCCTGAACTGGGAGCAGAGCTGGGACAGGGATGCTAGCCCCTCACGAGCCTGAAAGGGCAAGGGGAGGCATGTGGTCCGCAGAGCGCTGCTCTGCCCCACCCCCACCCCACTCTGCTTCCTCCTCCTCTCACCACATCCTGAGTGGTGCTGGCAGGCAGGGCCCAGCGTCCCCACTGGCCCCACTGCCTTCCGGCCCCCACCCCAGGCTTCCTGTTTGGGCGATCTGCTTCCGGCTCCCCGGGTCCCTGACCCAGGTATGGTCACCACTGCAGGTCCTGCCCAGCACGGGATGGCTCTGGACACTGGGTCCCAAACTTCATGCTCCCTCTGCTCTTTCCACCCCAAGAGCAACGCCAGCGAAGTCTGCAGGAAGTGACTTTCTGAACACTTGGCCCCGGCCTTCCTGACCCACCTCGCCACGCGGTGGGGCTCAGGGTGGGCGTGTAAGCTCCCTGTGACCATGAGCCCCCAGCGGACCCTAGCCTGCATCCCCGCGGACACAGAGACCACAGCTGAGGTGGCACATGTGGGATGAGGACTGGAGACCAGGAAGGGCTTCCGTCTCAGGGACATGTATGAGCTGGAAGGGGCTGCGGAAGGGGTGGGACCAGGGCCAGGCCAGGGGAGCCCTCAGCCTGGCTTCTCCCACTTTCCTGATTCCAGTCTGACCTCTGACCCTCCGCTGGCCTTGGCCCCACTCCTGTCAATTCCCGTTGGACTCTCCGCTCTCAGCAGTGCCTCCAAGTTCACTTCTCTTTTTCTACCCCAGGGGAGGGAGAGGCCGGCGACAGGGGAACCCCAGTGTGAGCCAGTCCCGAGAAGGGAGGGCTGGGAGAGGTCTTTAGAAGAGGAGAGAGGGAGGGAGAGGCAGCACTGTCTGAAGCAGTGGCCCAGCTGGGGGCGCAGCCTGAGGTCACCCACTCCAACAGCCTCAGTGAGTCTCTCCCAGGGGCAGGCCTGCTCTTTGGCCAGCCCTGTTCCATTCCCCACCCCCTCCAGTCCAGGATGTGGCCACTCAGCTGTCCTCTCTTCCTTGGGATTCGGAGGCCTCCCTCCACTCACTTCTTCCTTCAGTTTCTCTCTAGAACCCCAGAGCTACCCTCCCCTCCCCCAGGTTTCCTGCCCCACATTCTCCCCCGGAAGCTGTAAGGGCTGTCATCCTGGCGACCCTTCTCATCAGAGTCAAGATTGTTGGCCTGTCTCCCAGCAGATGGGCTGGGTTGGGTCACAGACTCAGAGAAAGAAAGGAAAGAAATGGGGGGCCTTAGAGTCCGAGGGAGCAGTGAGTGAGCCGTGGGGACACACCCTGCCATGCCCCAGCGACAGCATGGCTGTGGGCAGACCCTCAAGGCTTGGCCATGGATTAGGGGCTGCAAGAAGGAAGGGGTGTTTGCGGAGGATCAGGAGCAGGGCCCTCAGAGAGAAAGGTGGGGTTCAGAGCCCAGAGGGCATGCGAGTGGGCTGTTCCCTACCTGTTTGTGGTGCCTTTCAGGGGACCCCTTGACAAGGCAGCTGCGGCTGAGGCGGAGGTAGCCCCCCAGAACCGAGATCTCCTCGGCGGTCGGGTACCGTTTCTTCCCAGCCCCGGGGGCCGCAGCATCAGCGGGGGCAGGAGCGGCAGGGGCTGCGTGGGGCGCAGTCCGCCTGGGGTTGACGGTGAAGGTGTGTCCACTGCGGCGGGGGGCCCCCAGCCCTGGCCCTGCCTTCACCCCATAGAACAGCCGGCTCATGAGGGGATCCCCAGGGGACTGGGGGGCCGGTGGTGGGGGAGACAGAGGGGCGGGTGGGGGCCGCGGCTCCTGGGCTTCCTCTTCCTGCTGCCTAGAGCCTCGGGGCCGCGCGTCGCCGGGCGGGAGGGGGCAGGGCCCAGCGCAGAGGCTCTGCAGGGCGCTGGGAGGCCGGCCCTGAGCCCCCGCCTCCTCCCCTGCAGCCTCCACACCAAGAGGCCCCAGGTGCTGGCCGGCGGGCTCTGGAGGGGCTGGCTTCCGAGTCTGAGTGTCTGTGTCCCTGGCTGTCCATTCTCGAGCCTTGCCAGAGTGCAGGGTCCATCTCCACCCTTCGGTCAGCCTGGTGTCGCCCTCCCCACCCTCGGCGGGGCTGGGGCTTCGCTCTGCGGTCTGCCCGCTGTCAGAGCCGTGGCCTGCAGCCTCGCCAGGCGGGCTCTCGGGCTGCCCTGCCAGCTCCTCGAGGGCCGCCCTTGGAGCCCGCCTGTCTTCCCTTCTCCCACATTCCTCCGAGCCGCCTTTCCCTTCTCCTGAGCTCAGACTCCATTCTGTTGCCTCCAGTGGCTTCCAACTCTGTTCCTGAGACTCTGCGCAGCCCAAGTGCTGGCCGTCAGACTCCACGGGGCTCAGCCTCCACCCGGCTGCCTCCTTCCTCCTGGGGCTTTGTTCTCCAGGCTCTGCCGGGGTCAGACCGAGATCCGCTTCTCCGGGGCTCAGCCTCCACCGCCGCGCCTCTGGCAGCCCCGAGGCCCCGTCTCCAGCCTCTCCCGGGCGCGGCCAGTCTCGGGCCTCCGAAGGCCTGGGGCTTGACTCTCGGGCTCCCCCTACCCCCAGCCTCCTGTCTCTGGCCTCCCTGGGGCCGAGCCGCTCTTCCCTGGACTCTTTTTCTTTGGGGCTTGGATCCTGCTTCTCCCCAGGGCTGGGTCTGCACTCCCGGGCCTCCGAAGGCCCAGGCCTCCTTTCTGCAAGGAGCTCGTCACCCCGCCGCTGCTGCTGCTGCTGCTGCTGGCGCTCCTGCCGGATGAATCGGTTCTGGTGCACTGGGCCAATGGCCTCCAGCAGGACCGCAGACTTGTCTGGGTCTGGAGGCCCAGCCTCTGGAGGCCCAGACGTAGGGCTGGGCTCCCCAGGACACAGACCAAGCTTGGCCCGGCGGCGTTCCAGGAGCCCCCGCTTCCAAGCTGGCATCTGGGATAGGCGCTCCCGCTCCGCCTTCTCCCGGCCCCGCACGGCCGCCTCCTCCTGCCGGCGCCGGGCCAGCAGCTGTAGCTTCCAGTCCGGGATGGTGGCCATGGTCCCTGGAGGTGCAGGTGAGGAGCACTGGGGGCAGAGAGCAGGAAGGAGGTGCTGCTGAGCCCCGGGGTGAGCCTGGACGGCAGGATGGAGGGGGTGGGGTGGGACTCAGAGGACAGGCAACGAGGCAGGAGAGCGAAAGGAGAAGTGAAGAAAGGCCTGTGGGCCAAGCAGGTGGGGAGGGACGCGGCAGAGGAAGAGGGAGATTGAGATTTGGCAGCGCAGGGTTCAGGGGTGCCAGAGGCGGACGAGAGAAGTAAGAGGTGGGTGGGAGGTGGGAGAGGAAAGAGGCAGCGGGTGCGGGCGGCCGGGGACGGAGGTCAGGGAGTCCCGCTGGAAAGGGCCCTGGGGGCCCGAGCGGGTGTCAGGGAGGGGAGGGTCCAGGGGCAAGGGGAGTCCGAGGGGAAAGGGCGACCAGCGGGCACAGCCGGGCGCGTCGCTGCGGCCCCGCGGTCCAGGCTCCCCTTCCAGCTGTGCTCGGCCCGCCTCCCGCCCCACCCACCTCCCCCGGAGACGGCCAGGGGGACTTCCCGGCCCGGCGGTGCCCGGCTCCCTCTGCTCCCCGGGCCCTGGCATCACACCGGGCAGGCGGACGGGAGTCCCGCGCGAAGAGGAGCAGCCGGGCCGGAGGCTCCCAGCCCTCGGCCTTCGGTGCACTCACACGCTGCGCCGCGAGGGCCCGCGGGCCCGGCGTCCGGAGCGAGAGGGAGAGGCGAGGGGTCGCGGAGATCCGGCGGAGGACGCCCGGGCGGGACGCAGACCGCGAGGGGCCGGCGACCACTCCGTCAGAGGACAATGGGGCGAGGGATGGGGGCGCGGGGCGGGGCGAGGAGGGGCGGGACCTGCTCCCGCCAACCCCGCGGGGCGCGCGGCTCCACTGCCCGCGCCGCCCGGGCCCCCGCCCGCCCAGCTCCGACCGCTGTCGCGGGAGCCAGGCGCCCGCCCCCAGCCCCGCCGACCCGGGCGGCGCCCCGTGACTCAGGCCCCTCGAGGGACGTGGGAGGAAGCGGCAGTTGCTCGGAGCCCGGCCCGCCCTCCCCGCCTCCGCCGCCCCTCCCCACGCCCGGCCTCGGCAGCCTTTGTCCTGCGTGGCCCGCGGCAGAGGCTGGGAAGCAGCGGCCGCGGGAGCTCGCCCCTCCGCTCCGTCCCCGGGGCCCAGCGCGGATCCGAGGGCGCAGCCGCCCAGCGGTCGCCCGGGGCGCGAGGTGCGGGGCTGGGGCTTGGGGTTTGGCCGCGGCCCCGCAGGTCCTTCCCAAACTGTGCCCCGCGGCTCCGACAGACCGCGCGCCAAGTGCAGAGAGACCGGCTGCTATTTATTTTCCCGCCGCGCGTGTTCCTCGGGAAAGCGGGGAGCCCGAGTCCCCCGGACGGGGGGCAGAGTCCGCTCAGCTGCAGGGACAGGGGGCCTCGAGGTGCGGGGGGCGCCTGCACCAGCTCCTGGGACGCGAGCGAGACGGAGCGGCCCTGAGGTGCAGGGCGAGTGCCGGGGCAGCCAGGCGGACCTCCTCCCTCTGAGGAGGCTGGGAAGGGGTCCCGCCCTCAGCTGAGACCTGCGAGCACCCGCCCCCTTCCTGGCTGGCGAGGAGTGGGCCTCGGAGTGCTGACCCTCGGGCTTTCATGAGGTGGACGGGGAGTGCAGTGGATTTGGGCCTCTGGTCTAAGCCGGGGCTTGTGCGTCCAGGGGTTTGAACTCCAAGGGGAGAGGAGTTCAGGGCCGGACAGCAGGCCTCGTCCTCACTCGGCGCCGCCCTCCTGGGGCCGGGAGAGCAGGTGCAGTTTTCTTTGCAGCTGGGCGCGGAGGTAGCAGAGGTCTTGCTGGTCGAGCCCGTGAGCCAGGCCCAGGTACAGGGTGAGGAGGAGAGCGAGGAGGAGTCGGTCGGTGCCCAGGGTGGGCACCACCCACAGCACCGTCAGCAGCTCCACACACACCGGGTGGCGCAGGTGAGAGAAGAGCCTCAGAGCCCGGGGGGACTTGAGGGCGAGGGGCTCGCCGAGCCCGCACACGTGGTAGTACACCTAGGAGAGGGAGGGTCAGCAGAGCAGGGCCTCTCACAGCTGTCACCTCTCCTCCCTGCCACGACTCAGGCCCAGGAACCTCCCACAGGTCTCTGGGGCGGGAACGGGGGTAAGGGAGCCGGGACAAGAGGAAGGTGGTGGAGCCGGGAGGAGCGGGCGGACTCGGAGAGGCGAGGTGTTCTGGGAAGGACGGAGGGCAGGGGACCGGCCTCACCTGCTTGAGGCCCATGAGCTCCGCGTAGTCGAAGACCAGGAGGATGCTGAAGATGAGGAGCCAGGCGACCACGTGCAGCACAAAGCACAGCAGGGGCACCCAGGTGGCCCAGGGCTCGGCCTGAGCGGCCCACAGCACAGGGCCTCTGGGGACCGGCTGCCAGCATCGCATCACCAGCTGGGGGAGGAGAGGGGCTGGGAGACCTGGACAGGCTGCCCCGCCCCAGATGGCCTGTAGCTCTCCCCATCTTTCCATGAGCATCACCAACATTCAGCTTGTGGAGCTGCTGGGTGGGTTCCAAGGACGTAAGGGTGACCTGTGTCTTTCCAGAGGAGTTACTGGATGGTGAGGATGACCAGAGCAGCCACTGAGCAGACAAGTGAGTCCTAACTAGGAAGCCTGGCCCGAGCCGGTGTGGCTCAATGGATAGAGCCTTGGCCTGCAGACCAGAGGGTCCCGGGTCCAAGGGCAGGTACCTTGGTTACAGGCTCCTCCCTCAGTACGGGCCCTGGCCAGGACATGTGCAGGAGGCAACCAATTGAGGTGTTTCTCTCACATCAATGTTTCTCTCTGTCTTTCCCTCTCTCTTCCACTCTATCTGAAAATCAATGGAAAAATATACTCCAGTGAGAATTTAAAAAAATCTATATCCTATAAAGAGGGGATATGCAAATTGGCCGTCACTCCGGACAGTCTGCACCCACAGCTGAGGCTAAGTTCCCATAACGAGCCTTAAGGAGAAACCAGCAGGGACCTGAGGCTGCACACCCACCCTCCTGCATGGGGCTTGAAGGAGACCTCAGGCCATGCCCCCCTGCCCTGGCACCCAGGGGACCTGAGGCTACACCCCCCCCACCTGGCAGGGCTTGACAGGGTGGGACCAGCTGGGTCTGGATCTAGCCCAATGAAGGGGGGCCGGCCAGGTTTGGGTCTCAAGCGATTTTGAGGTGCACATGGGTGGTTGAAGACTTGACTCTGGGTTCCATGGTGCACCCCAGACTCTAACAGGAGGAAGATTTTCATATATGTTTTACTAATTTTCTTTAATCTCTGACACTTCTATTATAGAGAAAGGGCAAATAGCAATATTAAAATATTTCCTCTAATCCCCTTTTAATGTGCACTGGGCCACTAGTCTATAATAAAAGTGTAATATGCTAATTAGAATGGACATCCTAGTCTTTACAAAGCTGCAGCAGCCGGGCCTGGGGCCAAGGCCCTTGCACCAATTTCATGCAACGGGTCTCCAGTAAATAAGTAAAAACCACACTAACTTGGGAGCCTGCTCCTGGTTTTGAAGACAGGGCAGAGCTAACCAGAGAGCTGAGGAGAGCATGCAGGGGTGCAGTGCACAAGGTGCACATTCTTGTGAACCCTCAGCCAGCACATTTTCAGAGGGAGTGGAAGGGAGGGGGAGACAGAGAGAAACATCCATGTGGGAGAGACACATCAATTGGTTGCCTCCCCGACTCTGGATCGAGGTACATGTCCTTGACCGGAATCGAACCGGGATCCGTGGGCTGACGTTCTATCCACTGAGCCACATCGGCTAGGGCACTGCACCCTTCTTGATATAAAGTAAGGTGTGTGCTGTGGAGGACTGGCAGCAGAGATGAGAGTCCTGAACACCCTGAGTTCTCCTAAACCCACACTTCTGTCGGAAGCCTAAGGTCCTTGACCCCTGCAATCTAGGGCACCCTTCCAGACTCTCCCTTAGGGCCGCGTACCTGCAAGGCCAGGGCAGTGCATGCCACGTACAGTGACCTCTGCAGAACGCCGAAGCACCGGGACAGCCACACCTTCACTGTCTCAGTCGCCATGAGGCTGTGCTGCCCCACAAACAGCAGCAGGAGCCCCAGATCCCACGCCAGGGGAGCCAGGACGCCGCGGTCCTGCAGGGCGGCCAGCCAGCCCTGGTGCGCCCCTGGGGTCGGGAGAGAAGGCAGGAAGGCGGTGGGAAACCTCTCCGGGGCCCGGTCTCCCGCCTTCAGGAGCCCCGACGCTGCCTCTCTGGCTCAGCCCCCGCGCCCCCCGCGCTGTGGCCTCCCCTTCCCCGCCTCCTCCAGAGCTGGGGCGCGGGAGCCTCCGCCCCCCCCCAGGCGCCCCGCTGAACGCTCCCGCCCGGCCACCGAGCCCTCTCCGCACCGCGCGCCGCCCTCGGGCCTCCACCGGGGCCGGACCGCGGAGCCCCGACTTCCTCCGGGAGCCCGAGGGCCCCGCCCCGCCCCGCCCCGCGCACCGGGACCCGCGGGCTCCGGCGTCCCTGCGAGAAGAGGGCG
>PVJC01032241.1:0-20054 GCA_004026665.1 Murina feae
CCTGCCCCCAGGCTTGGAGCAGGCACCCCCTCTATGTTGATCTCTCAGACTCTTGCCCTCCCCTGCATGTTGTTCTCTTTTTTGAGCGTGGCCAGGGCTGGGTGCTGCCTGCCTCCCAAGCTTGCCTACTGCCCATCTTCCTCCAGCCACCAGAAAGCAGGGAAAACCCCGCCTCGTGGTCAGGCCAGCCTTTTCCTGCACCCTGATCCCCAGAATGGACCTGGAGAGCCACCAAGCAGGCCCCCATCCCCCAAGAGCTTGCTTTCCCATTCCCCAGTGCCACCCCAAAGGGCCTGGGGAGCCACCAAGCAGGCTGCCGATTCCCACTCACCAGTCCCCTGCTGCCTTCCTTTCCCACTCCCCGGTGCCACCAAGGGGTCTGGGGAGCCACCAAGTAGGACCCCGGCCCCTGCAGCCTTGCTTTCCTGTTCCCCGGTGTCCTATAAGGGGCCTGGGCAGCCACCAAGCAGGCCAAGATCCCCCGCTGCCTCTTTCCTGCTCCCCGATGCCCCTCAAAGGGCCTGGGCAGCCGGCAAGCAGGCCGCCAACCCTACCGCCTGTTTCCCACTCACTGGTCCTGGGTCCTGCGCTGTTCCACCCTGCAGTCGCTCTGTGCTCTCGGGAGGTCCCTCAGCCCAGCCTGTGCCCTCTCACAGTCTGGGACCCCTTTGGGGATGTCCACCTGCTGGGGTGCCTGACCAGGCTGGGTGAGGGGCTGATGGCTGTCTCCAGGCTGGTCAAGCCCCCCAGGAACGTCCCTCATCCCATTGGGTTGTGGCCAGCGTGGGTGACGGGCTGATTGGCGCTTTCAGGCTTTAAGGCTGGCCACAGCTCCCATTGACCCAATGTCCCAGCAAGGCTGGCTGGACGCGGGTTTCTGGGGTCTGTTTATCTTCTATAATTGATACACTGTTCCTTTAAGCCGGCCTTCTAATGAAGCCTCCTCTCTGCTTCATCAGGCGGCGTCTATAATGACACAATGTTACTTAGTGGTGAGGCCAGGCCTGCTGTTTCCTTCAGCTCCTGAGGATTCTATGATTGTTATTATGTTGCAAACGTGTGTTTTGCTTGAGGATAAGCAAAACGGAGCGAGCTGCAGTTTCACTTTCACTCCTGCTGCAATGGAAGCTGTGGTTTACTCAGGTCCGTGAGTGGCGGCCGCCATGTTGTCTGGGCTAATTTGCATACAGTCGCTCTGATTGGCTGGTGGGCGTGGCTTACCCCATCCCGGAGAAACAGTTAATTTCAATATTATGCTTTTATTAGTTAAGATAACTACTTGTGTAATTAGTTTTTTAATGTCTCTATTTAGTGCTATAATGCAAACTCTTAGGGTTTAGAGCTCTCTAGTTCATCACTGTTCCCACTCTCACCAAGTATTTGAATACATGTATAATTTTCATTGCTTAGATCTTTAAAATTTAGTATGTATTTGGAACTTTCTATTTAAGAGATTTTTTGAATTTATTGGGGTGACATTGATTAATAAAATTATATAGGTTTCATGTGTACAATTCTATAATACATCATTTATATATTGTATAGTGTGTTCACCACCCAAAGTCAAATTTCCTTCCATCGCCATTTATCCCCCCTATGCTCTCCTCCATCTACCCGACCCTTCTTTCCCTCTGGTAATCTCTTTCTGTGTCTATGAGCTGGTTTTACTGTTTGTTTTTGCTTAATCTCTTCACCTTTTCTTTTGCTTAATCCCTTCCCAACACCCCCTTTCTTCTAATAGCTGTCAGTCTGTTTTCTGTATTCTATTTTCAAAAAGGTTTGCAGTCATTAATAGGATATTATCAAAACAGTCCTGAAAGTTTAAGAAATTAAAAATTACACAGTAGTTAAGACAAAGTATTTTATTTTTTCAAAGCCGAGTATGAGGAAGTTCCTCCCAGCTACAATGGAGAGTTCATAGTAAAAATACCTCTTTCTATTTTCATGGCAGGTCAATAACTTGTCCTAAAGGATAACATTCAATAATTTCATTCACAATTATTTACTTCAATCAGTCAAGCCTGGAGCAAGAATTGTGATGAGCAAGATGGACTAGTTTTGCTTTGATCAAACTTGGATGTGGAAAACACAAAGATTATCTGCATTAAAGAAACAATACCAGGAAGTCAGATTGCTTTACCCCTTATTTGAATGAAGACCAATAGCTATGGTGTTTCTTATTGAGAATTGGTTTCAGTTCCAATATTTCTAATTTTTACACAACTAAAAGAAACAGAAAAAGTATTCTTTTGACTAATGAACAGCAGAGTTAAGAGAAAAGCAGTGTGATGGAAGAGGAATGTTGCGATGTCAGTAATTTTCCCTAAATCTGTAGGGGATTTGGTGTATTCTGTTTGGATTAGTTACTTCAAAATACAGGAAAAGGATCTCAAGTAACAATGTGTTGCATAATGTTGCAGGAAATCCTGTGTAAAAAGTAATACCACTACCAATGTAAAGTTGCATTTATTTCTTTAGCAGAGTTTATAAACTGAATTTTTGTTCCAGTAAATAGACGGCAGCAATAGTTCTAAGGAGAGAGGAAGTGGTAGTAGTTCCCCAGCATTTCCTAACGTTAAATAAAACAAAACTCCAAAACCTCCGAGACTGTTGTCATCTTTCCTTCAGTAAAAACTAATTAACCTCAGTTCACTTGTTTGCCAGCATTCCAGCGAGAAGAGTAAATTGTAACATTTCACTGTTCTGGACTTGACCGCTGAAAACGTGGTTGAAAAAGATGCTGACAGGCCCTGGCAGAGTTCTTCTGCAGGTCCTTCTGCCGAGGCCTCCTGCCGAGGTGGAGGAGGAGCAAAACTTGAAGTACTTCATTCTGACTTAGTACTCAGTACTTTCTTACTCCTACTTTCTTCTGTAATGCCAGTTTATCTGTGGCCAATTCACCCTTTCCTCCATTGAGACACTGAATGACTAGTAATTCACTTGAGGGAAAAGAGGAAAGCTAAGTTCCATAAAGGTACCTTCATCAACTTTTTACCTTCTCTGATCTTTATTTTTCATGATACCACACTGAACTATTTGTTCATTAGATCCATTTAACAAATGTGTATTCAGGAGCTACTACGGGTGGGTTGTGTTTCAGACGTGATGGACACAATGCTGAGCAAAAAAAAAAGGGGGGCATTATTTCTTTAATTAAAAACGTAGTCTAGTAAGGAAAAAAGGCATCACTCATACAATTATAAAAATTAAATGTAAAAGTAATTTGAATAATTTCTAAGGATAGACACATGGTTCTATTGTAGCCACTAAGAAGGGGGATGGAATTAGATGGGAGATAAGGATGACTTCTCTGAAGAAGTAATATTTGAATTGAAATCTGAAGACAAGTAGAAATAGTTATGATAGCAGCAGGCAGTATGGTTAAACACAAGGAGTAGATGAGGCCCAATTGTGTCTATACTTAATTAAAAACTTAAGGGTTGATCTGGCTTTTCCAAACATTATATTTTTCTTTCCAGAACAAAAAAAATGGATGTTAGTGATACAAATTTAGTTCTCTGGTGTATTCAATTATGGTAATACTAGCTACTAAAAAAAATGAGACACAATTTCCACGGCTTGAATTTCTTCCAGCCCTGAGTCCTTTGAGTGTGTTTCTGCTTGGTGGTAGCCTTCCACAGAGTGTTCCAGGTACTCAGGGTCCTTCTGTCTGTGACTCCACCATCCACGAGGGTCCAGCAGGTAGAAGGAGACAGTGAAGAAGGCACACCATCCTCTTCAGAAAAATCCAAGTTCCAAAGTAACACACATCATTTTGCTCACATTTTATTGGTATGAACTAGTCATGTGACTATGCCTCTATGCAAATGGGTGCTGGGAAATGTACTCACTGACTGGGAAGATAACTCTGAACAAAACCGACTATATTCTAGAAGAGGGAGCATAAATTTTTGTGTGGACAACTCACATCTTTGTCACACTTACTGAATGAATACAAACTGCTGATTTGCTCTTTAAATACATTCTCAATCTTGAATTTCATCACTCTCTAGACAGTCCTGCAAACTTTTCAAAAAACCGTATTGATTTTTTAATTTAACAAACCACATGCTATTTGGCATTTTGAAATGAGGTATGCAAATCTTCATGGTGATAGGTATTTTTTATGATACTTTTATAAGAGGAAAATATTCCCTAGCAGGAAGAAAGAAATTAGTCAGAATGGCTTGTCTTTAATAATTTTTCTGAAATCTTAAGCAACTAGTTAAATCTAATGAGTACAAAGAACGTTCTCAAATTTTTACAGTTTCCTTTTTAACCGTAAACCTCTATTCATTTGTAACAGGAAATTAAATGGATTTCGATGCCTGAAAGGTTCAGTTTGAGGTATTTTATTGTTATCATTCTTGAAAACCCATTGGTTCATGTGAACTTTTGCATGATAGAATTTATACTGTGAGTTTTTATCGGCAGACTTTATAATGGAGAATACCACAGAAGTGCGTGTATGTGTTTGGTTTGCCTGAAAGAAGCTTTAGAGAGATCAGATAAGAGTGGGGAAGACTAATAAAGCGGAAGAAATTAATACACATTGTGCCACCCAGAACCCTGGAGTGAGTGGCAAATGTAACTTTCGCCCCAGAAACCTTGAGAGCAGAAATAATATGTGACTCATCCATTCCAGTGAGGACAAGTAGCTGGAAGTCTTCAGCCTAAGAACCACAAGGCAGCAGGGCTGAGATCCTGATCTGATGCACATAAATTTCAGCATAACTGGCCAATGTCTGGAGAGTGCTTTGGGATTTCCAAAGTGCCCCCTGGGGTTGATATTTCTCACTCCTGCAGCACCACCAGAAAGACAGTCAAACAGTTATAACATGAAGCACTTCGGAGAAGTTAGGTGTGCACAAAGCCTTTGGTTCAATGCCCTTCAGTGGTTAAGAAAGTTCCTAGGACTTAGGAACTTCCACTTGACTTAACTTTGTATCACTGGTTCTCCTATTAATGGATCACACTTTAAGTACAACCCTGTTGTACTAAGGTCTCATCAGTAATGTTTTGACTGGGTGAGGTAGGCTGTTATATAATTGTATTTTTTTTTCACTGCCAGAGGTTGGAATAATCTAGGATCCTTGCATGGTCTTGGGTCTAGGTGTGTGTGTGTGTGTTTTCTAGCACTTCGGAGTTTTGTGATCGTGAATAATTTCTTATCTCTGAGTCTGCTTCTTTAGCTTTAAAATAGGAACAAAGATGTCTTTGTCAGTTTCATGAACCACACATGGGGTAATTTATAAAGACTGAGACAAATTTTTATAAATTTTAACTGTTCCACAAATATAAGGTAATGTTATTATTTGGCTTCCTTTTTCTTGTTGGTTTTTAGATCCCAATCGAATCCAGAGATAAATAGATCTAACCTAATGGGGCTGAGCCTAACAAAAATTTTGCTTGGGATTATAAATTTGTTTTATAATTTTCTAACATTGACATAAGTTGGCCAACTATTCTTGTTTGTGCAATATTTTATGGATTTTTATCACTGAACATCCGATGTCCTGGTAATCCCCATAGCTCCGAGAAATCCTGGATGGTTGGTGACTCTACCTTGACTTTCTGATTGTAAAAATCTTACAGAGAAATGGCTTTTAATCTTTTTTATTGTTAATATGAAATCTTGCTTTGGAAAGAATATTTTTGCCATATGAGTCCATCCATTTATTTTTCAGAACATAAGTTATACCAGACTTTCAAACAAAACAGATGGCTAAACAGTATATATTACAGTTCATGTGCCTACATAATGACGTAGAACTTAGACACAGAGATCTAGGTTCAGTTTCTTGCTCTACCAGCTAGTAGGTTTAGTAATCTCCATCCAGCACTAACTACATTTGATTGACATTATTTAACCATCTGCTTCCCTCTTCAGATCTCAGCAGGAATCCAGTCATGTTCTTCTTTAATTCTGTAGCATCTATCAGGCTGCCTGGGAGATTGCAGACACCCGGGTAGTGTCTAAACTGAAATATGGAGCTTAAAATCCCACGGCTCAACTTTTATGAGAGTCAGGTTTTTGATGAGCTATCCAATGTACATAATGAAATCTTCATGTAAGCCTCTTAGAGTTTAGTGAGACTTACATGAAATAATATGAAAAATGTGAATTCTTTTTGTAAACTATAAAGTATAATACAATTTAAATTTAAGAAAGGATTGACATTAATATTTAATAGCTCCAACATTTAAATTTGTTAGTCTGCCGTGACTCCTGGATTTTTTTTATGTGGTCTTTGAATATTAAATTTGTGTTCCTAGACAAGAGTTTATGTCATCTATCTTATATATAAATGACCACAAGACAATGAAAGCAGTCTTCTTGTCACGGATATAGGCGCTTATAAATTAATCTAAATATTAAGAGAAATGTGGATACATTTAACTTCAGTCCTATGTATTTCCTGGAAGACTTTAGTCAAGAGAAATCTATTTTAATATTGTGTAATAGTTGGTAAGTCAATGAAACTGAAATGAATTATATATATAATTCATAGTTGTCCAGCCCACTGTATTCCTGTTTAGAAAGTCTTGCTTAAATGCTATCATGTCCAGCACTTGATTTTGGTAGGCAGTCGCTGGTACTGTATTCTTATGACAATACCCATTTAGTTTCTCTTTGGTTCTGAAAAATCTATCAAGAACTCAAAGCAGCTTCACTGATGTGGAAGACAGTCTTTGACTTTGAATATAGATTAATTTAACTAAGTTATCATTTTTGGATTCTCTTGATGATGGAACAGGAGGCTTGCCAGGGCTGGCCAGCAGGCCCTGAGCAACAGATGAATGGAGTACTGCAACATGATGTTTGCTGTGAAAGAGAGGCCAAGAGACTGCCTGGCTAAAGGAACCAGAGAAGCTTTGAATGCTGGGCTTGCTAGGCATTTGTTGTACCACCAGTTTGAGATAAAGTTTATCTTTTAGATATAATCAGTGGGGTAAGTAATCTTGGGAGGACACATATTGTCCATAGTTTTTTTTTAGCAAGGACACCCAACATATTAAGCATAAGGCTTCCAGTAAACACCTGGGGGTCTGCTCATGCATAGACTTGTTTGGAAAGGTCAAGGAATAATTAGGGGCACTGCCTTCAGCACTCCCCTAAGTCAGAATTCTGATAAACAGGGCAGGCAGTCTTCCATGCACTTCCCTTTTCTCAGAATGTTCTCCTTATAAACTTTCCAACCAAGTCTCATGTGCTCCCCAATAGAGGCTCTGCAGTTTCTTCTTGCAGGATGCAATGTTTAGGATTCCCCCATCACTAAATATTCTCCTTTTACAGTGATCTCAAGTGGGGCCCCAGACAGAAGATTATTCTAGAACTAACCTACCATTTCCCCTTGGTACTTATACTACCTCGTTTTTGAGATAGTTGGAGTGAGAACGTGGTGTTTGGAGTCCATAACTGGAGTTGAATTGAACTATTCTTTTGTATTATGGGCTCTCTAAAAAAGAGGACACAAGAGACTTGGGATAGCCTGGGAGGACTCCTAACATCAACCTGAACTTTGACTTGTAAAAGCTCTAGTGGAGGGTAGTGGGAATGAAGTAAAAACCAACATGGATATGGCCAGTAGAAGGTAAGATCTGTTGACTTCCCAGGTCAAGTTGTTAGGAAGAAGGGCCTAGAATATTCATTCTTTCATGGATTCATTCCTTTATTCAACAAATATATATTTATTACCTGCTATGTATCAGGTGAGCTCTAGGTTTATAGTTGTGACTCTGATAGGTCTTTGCTTTCGTATAACTAGCATGTTTTGTTTTGTTTTTTTATGTGATGTTGACTGGTTGGGGGACACTTGCTGTAGAATGTAGTTTGGCCAATCTGCTTGATGAGAAATGGTATTTCATCATTGTTTCAATATTTATTAGAAATTCCTAAGAAGCTTGAGTCAATTTTTATGTGTTTATTAGCCATAAAAAGTCTGTGGATGATTTACTTGCTCTTATGCTTTTTCTGTTTTTCCATTGGCTTTTGGAATCAGGTAAGTCATGGTACTTCAGTATAAAATCCTATCTAATAAAGAGGGAATATGCTAATTGACTGTTCCACCCTCAGAATGGTGGTGCCAACAGCCACAAGATGGTGGCACCCAGTACCCTCAGCCCTGCCAGAACCTTGTTGTACACCTGCCTCCAGAGTCCCACAGTCCCCTCAGCCCTGCAGCCACCCAGGGCCACCCCAAGATGCAGGCAAGCCTCATCTGGCAGCTGCCTAACTGACACTTGAGGCGCAGGTAAGCCTTGGATGTTGGCTGTTCAGCCGGCAGTGGCAGCAGCAGAGGTGTGATGAGGGCATTGCCTTCCCCTGATCACCATGTTGCCTCCCACCCCTGAGGGCTCTCAGGCTGTGAGAGGGGGCAGGCCAGGCTGAGGGAACACCCCCCCTCGGTGTATGAATTTTCATGCATTGAGCCTCTAGTGAAGTAATAATAGTATTATAACCTTAAAGAGAATGGGGGAAGTAATATGAATTAAATAGAAATACAATTATGCCATACTGTTAAGTAAAAATAATGCTATATGGTATGTAAAGTATAATTTCACTTCATTTTTCATTTTTCAGATATATATATATCTCCTATATAATAAAAGGATAATATGCAAATCAACCGAACGACAGAACAACTGGTCACTATGATGCACACTGACCACTAGGGAGCAGATGCTCAATGCAAGAGCTGCCCCCTGGTGCTCAGTGTGCTCCCACAGGAGCAGCAGGCCTAAGCCATCAGTTGGACATTCTTAGCACTGCTGCAGAGGTGGAAGAGGTTCCCACTGCTGCCGCTGCACTCACTGGCCATGAGCCTGGGTTCTGGCCTAAACCATCAGTCAGACATCCCCCAAAGGCTCTTGGACTGCAAGAGGGCACAGGCCGGGCTGAGGGAACCCTCCCTCCCTCAGTGCACAAATTTCGTTCACTGAACATCTGCTATTGAAAGGGCACTTTCTCTCCTAACTCCTATCTTTTGAACTTTTTTTTTTCCTGTTCCATTATGTTCTATTATATCTTCACATTCATCTGCACTGGATTATATTTTTAATAACAGCTATTATATCAAAGCTCTTATTAGGACAAACCTATTTGTTTGTTTTTAATCCTCACCTGAGGATATTTTTTTTTACTAGTTTTTAGAGAGTGGAAGGGACAGAGGGAAGAGGGGTGAGAGAGAAAAAGCTAGAGACAGAGAGAGGAAACCAGAAAAATATTGATGTGAGAGAGACACATTAATTGGTTGCCTCCAGCACACTCCCTGATCGGGGTCAGGAATGGAAACTGGAAACCAGATGCATGCCCTGGAATTGAACCCAAGACTCTTGGTGCTTGGGCTGAAACTCTAACCACAGAGCAGCACTAACAGGACAGGGAAACCAATTTTTTATTTACATGTCCTAGGTATTTCCTTATGATAAACCTTTTTTCCCCCTGTCATTCACTATATATTCACTGAGAAATAGATCTTAGAAGAGATCAATTGTTTATTTCTTCTTGAAACTCATGTTTTAGCACTAGCAAGTAGCATTATTTATACTGGAGCTTCCAGACTTGGCTATGCCCCAGAATCATTTAAAGGGTTTTGTAAAACATAAATTCCCAGTCCTATTGATGCAAATTCTGATACAAGAAGTCTGGATGGGCTTTAAATATATATATTTTAAAAGGTCCTCCAATTGATTTATATGCATGATAATGTTGGGAACAACTAATTTAAAACTTAGCAGCAACATTATTTTAGAAAACATTTTCAATATAATTAAAAGTTTAGCTTCAAATATTTTTCTCTCTCCTTCTTCAACATAGACTATAATTTAAAATTTTTATTTTGGAAGTTTATTAACACTTTAAGATATTTGATATTTTAATACTGGAATATAGTGAAATGTGGAAAATAATCCAAAGATCTAAAATGTTCCAGTGTATGCCTGGAACATTGACCCCCCAAAAATAAGCATTGACTTCCCGAAATAAAAGAAAAGCAGCTGGTAATTACTGGAATTTAAGTTATGGGGTTAATGAGAGTCAGGCCTAAAAGGAATTAGTTCCATTTTATCTGTTTTTCTAATGCCCTCTCAAGGAAGTTGGGTTTATTGATATTAGGTTCGGTTTCGCTTCTGGAGAATGAGAGAGATAAGATGTGCACTCCTACTGTTGGATTCTCCAGAATTCTCCAGCACTCATACCTTCAATTGCGAGACACACTTTCCCCAGGGTTTCCATGGTTCCTTGCGTACACATCTGTTATCAGACTCGTCTCTGAGTTCCTCTTGGCAACAGTTACGTTTGTCTTCTCCATGTTGGTATCCCCAGCAAGGTGCCAAGAATGCAGGGCCTCAGCAATACGGCCTCATCCTGAGTTCTTTGCAGTTACTCTCATCTCTGGAATGCTTCTGATTCCCTCAGGCCTGACCCTGGGCAGTGTTCTATCGATACCCTGATGAGATGTGTAGTCTTGTGGTTCCATATATGGAAGTTCTTGGAAGACAGTACATTTTCTGTCTTTGTTTTACCATCACCTCTCATAATGTCTGGTTTGTGGTAAGAACCGATTTTTTTCTGGATTGAAATGAAAGTTTATACACTAGAGAACATGTTCTATAACTTTTTAAGTTTTAAAAAAATATAGTTAATAATATAATGGGTGCAAAACGTATTTGAATTCAATAGACTCAGATGGAAGATTTTTAAAGATTGAATATTTTTTGAATGAAATAAACTTCATTTTGATCTCTAAGATTGCATTTTCCTTAAAAAAGCACAAGAAAGCCTGGCCAGCATGGCTTAGTGGCTGAACATTGATCTATGAACCAGACAGTCATGGTTCGGTTCCCGGTTGGGGCACATGCCCAGGTTGTGGGTTCAATACCCAATGTGGGGCATGCAGGAGGAAGCTGATCAATGATTCTCTCTCATCATTGATGTTTCTGTCTCTCTCTCCCTCATCCTCTCTGAAGTCAATAAAAATATCTTTTAAAAAAAGCACAAGAAAACTTCTATGTTTGGTTTACACTTCATTTACAAATGAAAACAAAGGGGATCAACACCTAATGAGTACCTACAAATTATCCAATATTATTTAGAGTACATGAAAAAGATAGAATGCAATTTGTAAGAATATATTTAAAATAATATATTATTTTTCTTCAAAAATGGTTCTTTTATATATTTTTTATATATTTTTATTAATTTCACAGAAAAAGGGAAAGGAAGAGAGAGATAGAAACATCAATAATGAGAGAGAACCATCGACTGGCTGCCTCCTGCACACCCCACACTGGGGACCAAGCCCACAACCTGAGCATGTGCCCCTGACCAAAATTGAACCCTGGACCCTTCAGTCTGCAGGCCAACACTCTATCCAGTGAGCCAAACCTCAGGGTTCAAAAGTAATTCTTCCCATTCAAATGGATATATTTTAAAATATGAAATAGCAATAAAAAGAAATACAGTATTTATTATTTAAAAACAAGAGTCAATATATCTAAACCATAGATCCTTCTCCATGTTAAGAAAACCAGGTGTTACTGAAGAAAGCTGTTGAAAGGATTTAGAGACCCATTGAAGCCAATGAACTTCTGGTTCCATTAAGTTCCACTTTGAAAACTCTTTATTTAAGGAGCATAGCTAATTGCATCTGTCATGAAACATTTAGTGTCAATATCCATCCAAAGTAATAAATAACGAGAAAGAATTTCTGCTGAGGAAGGAACTGATTGTTGACTACTGAAATCTGGAATTAATGAATATTGGTCGGAATTAATGAATATTGGTCATCATATCATCCAATGCACTCTTAATTATTTTAACGGTGTGGTGTAGTGTGGAGTCTGACAATTTTGGAAAAAATAATTTAACATATTTTAAAATAGTTAGATAATCTTACAAAATCTAGTGTTTACTTTGGAAAGAATATACATGCAATTGTTAGTTTTAGTGCTAGGCATCTCTGATTAAATAAAAGGAAATCAATTATTCAATGGGGAACATAGTCTAAGTACAATTTTCCAAAATTAAAATATCCAGGTGATTTAAATAGTGTTAACTTAGGGTAATTGGGCATTGGTTGCAAATCCTTGTTTCCCAACACAATATTTTGGCCAGTATCTTCACTTGACGGGGTTTACAGTGGATATTTTTCATTTACTCTGAGAATAAAACATCTCACTTAGAGACAAAGACATTGTTTTTTTAATGTAGATTAGTCAACAAATATTCTAAAATAAGAATTCTAATTGGGTTATGAAATTCAGTTTCCCAAAATTAAGAGCAAATGCCATTTAAATACTTGTATGAAGTATTGAAGACATGGATGTAGAATTTATCTTTGCAAGAATATTACTGAGTTATTTCAGTGATTAGAATTACTTGGACGTGGGAGGTGACCATTTCAAAATACAGATACTTGATCCTAAAATCATGTATAAGTTAATGGAAATGAGATTGAACGGATTCAAGTTTTTATATTTGTAAACCGGAATGCATCTGCATTGTTTCAATGTTTAATGGCTTCTTTGTGGAAGTGATTATATGTCACTATGCAATCAACACTTCCCCAGAATTTCTAAATTTGAAGTTGATTATAACATACTAGGCCCAGTACATGGATTCATGCAGTTTGAAAGGAAATTAATTAGAACAAATGTCTTAATATCACTATTCACCCTTTCTCTATAATAGAAGTGTCAATCAAATTCACAATCGACAATGACAGATCGAAATGCATGCGTGTGATTGGCACTAGCAAAAGCTTTATATATATCGTGCATGTGTGAGTCAACTTAGCCTTTTATATATAGAGAATTAATTTGCTTAATTAGACCTACTTTCTTATGTAGCTAAACCTTTTCCAGCCCAGTGAAGCACCCCAACTTGTCTTTCAGGTAATTGTCAGCAACACAGAGTAAATATCAACATGGAGTAGATTATTATTGTAGATCATGCAGGGAGAACAAAGGGTAAACTATTTAACTGCAGCAGTGTTTGACTATATTCTGTGCAGTGAGGAAACTTGAAGTCATTTTCAAGGTCCACCATTTCTTACTTCTTTTCAGTTGGATCAAGTTTCTAAACTTTCTAAATCTCTATTTTCTGGCAAATGAAAAGAAAATAAGATTCCAAGTCTCCTATCTACCTACTCCAGGACTTCTGTGAGGATCAAATGAGATGAGGCATGGGAAAATGCTTCACAGACATTTGGCTAAGGTGTGAAATGTTTGCACCTAGCTATAAAGCAAGTTGTACTGCTGGGCTAAAGAAACTGCAAGGAGGCTAGTTGCTAGGGAGAGGAAGCTGGGAATCGCTATGTGACATCATTACCCAGTGCCCACAGTGACTATTTCCAGGCTGGGCTGGGCTGTGGGCTGCATTTTGCACCATGGGGTCTTGGCAGCGTTGGCTGGGATTTGGTGGGCTGTCGCTCCAGGGTGGTGGCAGGGCCTGTGTCCCATTTGAGGGGAGCTGAGTGTTGCTTTGTGGGTGCCAGGTCTGTGGTGCCATTTCTCTGTGCACATCATGGCAGCTCCTGTGTTGAGTGTTTCCCCCTTGGTGGTCAGTGTGCATCATAGTGACCAGTCGAACGGTCAGACACTTAGCATAATAGCCTTTTTTATATATGGATGTTGTTGCCAGTTCCATCAGGCTAACAAAGCTACCTCTTTTCCTTGGTCCAGAACCTTAACACCTTTAGAAATGATGGTAATAGTGAGCAAGGCACTTAGCTCTGACATGATGATTAGTTATAGTAACACAACAGCCAAAATGGCAAGATAATACCAACAGCTTATGTGGTCAAGTTGTAACAGTCCTTGCAGCTGAAAAATAATAATTCAAAGGCAAATTTGTCTACATTTTGTGGCATGTCCTAGAAACTGCATGGCATTGCAAATGCTGACAACTTGAGATGATTACTGCTTTTTTATTATGGAAGGGAGAAGAATCTTTGGCATTAGGGATGGGGGAAAGAGAATTGTCCCTCTCCCACAGTGCTTTAGGCTGGGAAATTTCATTTCTAATAAAGCCAGCATGGGGAATTGGTTAACGCCTTGCAACTTGGATGTGTTCACTGGGATTTTAAAATTTAAAGTTGTGGCCTTATTACAGATTTTGCATTACTTTAGGAGGTTATTTCTCAGAGTGCACTGAGGTCTGAAGAAATGAATGAAGCAAATAGAAAGCTGTTTTATAAGATCATTCTTGGAATGTTCCTCTTATTTGAATTACTTCCGAAGTTATTTAAAACCTGGCAGCTCCTGAGGACTGTCTTCCATTTACCTCCAGACAAGCCTCTATATTAAGATGCTTCCCAGTGCCTACTTTCAACCAGGAAGGAATATGCCTTTTCCGCATTCCTAGAATGGCATCAATATAGTTTGAATTGTTTTGGATCTCAAATACCTAGATGTCGATATATTGCATCTACAATTCATACTACACTCTTGGGGAAGACACTTTGTCTCTTCTTCCTACAGAATACCTATAAGGCCTTGCAAAATTGGATCCTAATGAGTTTTTAAATGACAGTGATTTGTATTTTTCAATCTTATTTCTCCTTTCAGATTATGAGATGTCCATATTACACTCCTAGTAGAATCTCTTACGTGGTGGAAAAGTGCATGATTAAACTATCTTTCTAATGGCCATCTTAGACATATGAATACTTTAAATTCATCTAGGCCTAACTTTAACTAACACATGTGTGAATTAAATTTCATTAATTTAAACATTTTTTTAAAATTTTGCCTTGTTCTAAAATGATGTAAGGTAGTGAGATGCATACACATAAGGACAAAAAAAGAGAGGGGGTTAAAAATGTAAATGAAAAAAATATGAAAGAATGAAGATGAGAAAAGTAGGTAGGAACTAAGAGTATGATTAGTAGGCAAAGTATATGCTGTAAGGATGTTTATGATTTCTAGTGGTAGGAAATGGTTACATCTTAAGTTTTCAGGCAGATCATGAAAACACAGAACTATGGTTGGTTAACTATCTCAAAGTGTCCATACAATAAGGACAAAGAAGTTACTCAGAATAGCAAATAATTCTCCATATTGAATTTATAGAAATATTTTCATAGTATGTTCTCCAAAAGAAACTATAAACTATGGTGTAATGTGTTAAAGGATTCTTTTAATAATACAAAAATACATTTCAGAAAGCAGTTTTTATAATGCCCTTCAATCTGGGCCTGTCTGCTCTGAACGGTCAGTTCACTGTAATCCTTGGACTCTTCCAATCGCCGGTTGCTTTGGTGATGTCATCAACAGCCTCTTTTGGAGACAGACTCAGGGCAGTGATCTTGTGGGGGGCAGGGAAGAAGTGGTACTGACTTCCCTGCCTGTGCATCTTAAATATATGACTTTGATTTAATTGGGATAGAACTTTGGGGGCATGATGGAGGTGGCTGGTGTCAGATGAACGTGTATTAGTGACGACCGAAGAAGTTGCACCTGTGCCCCATTCTGAGTCAAAAGCCAAAATTGGATTTTCTTCTTTTTAGGGGTAGAATACTATTTATTGGACCTGAAGTAGTGGAGGCTAGATTTTTAACTGGAATATACAATAAGAAGATTTTGATAGTTTAATTAATGGCTTATTTGAAAGAACTTGGGATTAGCTTGGAAAGGAGAATGACCACAAGTCCAAGGGGAGACGCTGAGGGCCTTACAAGACAGATTCTCTGGGCTCCTGGAGTGCAGTCTCCTATTTCTCTTTGTAGTCGCAATTGGCTTTCTGGGGGGAGAAATTGCATTTTTTCTTCTTCTTAAAATTCTAAGAAATTCCACAATTTTAATTTGAGCACTCACAAAAATTTAATGAAAATAACAGAGAAGTAGCTTCCCTGGGCTCCACAGAGACTGAGCAGAGAAAAGTGTACAATTAAAAAACAAACAAACAAACAGAAAACTCACATATTAATTCGAAGCACTTAAGGGTCCTCCCTGTACTAATGAAAAATGGGCAATTCATTATTAGTGCACAACACAGTTGGACACAAAATTTAAGTCAAAGCATTAAAGAGTTCTGCTAACTCCCTGCTTAAATTTCAGTGTCTTTCAAGAAACCAGAGCAAGCTGATTGATTTCTGGATTGAATTTACTTGCCTCAAACACTGAGCTTAAATCGCACACACAGATGTTCAGGTGTGAGGTCTTTGTGGCCAGAGATATTGGCGATGGTGGGAGAATGCACCTTCTGGGGAAGCTAATGGTAAAATATTCCTCATTAGGAGTCCAGAGAATCATTCTATGAAAAACGTATCTGGAATTGCACAAAAGCAGTATGTTGCTCTAAATCCATCTAACTTTTCCATTCCCTATAACATGACAATATACTTCTTGGTTACATTTTGGATTAAAAAGGCCCATTATTTTGTTACTTGGAATAATAAAATATTCAAAATGAAGGTTTAAAAGATGACCCTAATTGCTCCTTATCGACCTGGGCTGATAAAATTGAGAGTCCTTTTTATATTTCTCTAGTTCATTATCCTCTTAGCTGAGCTTTCTCCTTTACTTCTAATTAACTAAAATCTTTTGGAATCTTGGCCTTCCTTCTTTGATTTGTTGTCTTTGAAAAGATGATTACAGATCTGTGCTTCTGACCTTTTTGCACCTTTGCTCCCTCAATTTTCCTGATGTTTTTCTAGTTTCTCTTCTGCTTGAAGAATGGTTCAAAATTTTCCTAATCTAAAGAAGAAACAGTTTATCCAGATACAATTACTTTTCAAATTACACCCTCTTTTCTGCTTCTTTTCATTCAATATGAAAAGTTTGTAGAAAATTTATACATACCCCTGACTCTATTGGTTACCTTTCACCCACTTCTTCACCTCTTCCAACTTGGTTTCCTTTCCAACAGATTCCTGAAAATGCTCCCATGAAGATCACCTCTTAAGCTTTGGGCATCACCAAATTAATCTTCAACTTTGACTTATTTGGGGAGTTTTATCGAGCTAATATGTTCTTTATGAATTTTTCTCTTAGCTTCCATTCAGTCTGTATTCTCCCAACTTTCCCCCATTTTTACGAAGATATTTTCCCTCTTCACTTTATTTCTTTATGGACTCTTCCCCTTGTGGTGTCTATTCAATTACCATCAGTATGGGTCAATTAAATCTCTGCATTTTTATTATTTGATTTAAAATATGCATCTTTAGACTTTCCTTCTCTTCTAAGCTCCAAACATTCTTCTACAATTTGATCTAATTGTGCTACTAATATCTCAAGTATATGAAGTCTCAGATCAAACTTAGAGCATCCCTCCCACCATCTCTGTTTTGTTTAAGAAAATGTCAATTTTCAGTTGGGAAAGCTAAAAATCTTAGATTACTTTTTGATGGGAGACACACTGATGCATTGTATTTAATTAGTTGCTGAGTTTTATTAATTATATAGGAGTGGGCCTTTTCATGTGGCGTATGGAAGTTTGTCATAGAAGAGAAGCAAAATATAGAACAACACATTTTTCTGAGTCATTGGATCAAGGTTAATAAAGTCCCTGTTCTGGACTATAACAGGGTTCAATTTGAATGCTTTAATGTGGCAGTATTCATTGCTATCACATGGGTCCCTGAGTCCTGTATCAGGAAGGATATGAAAAGACTATGAGAACAATGATTTCCTGGGGAATTCATCTGGCAGGAAACATAATCTGTAATCAGGCCTCCATCTTTCCCAGATGGTATATAGGCCAAGCTGCAGACTTGTCAGGAAACTGATGTGGGCATTGGGCCCAGGAGACAGGGTAACCAGGCAGGGTTGGCCCCAGAAGTAGATCATTAGGATGGTGTAGCTAGATGCTTATGTTCAAAGGACTAGACCTATCCCAGGAACAGAGACTATTACTAGCTCTTACTCTGTTATGAGGGTGGAATGTACAGGGCATGCTATCATTGGCTTAGGTCTTTATGTTGTTGAGCCAGCAAAAGGTAGGTCTTTAATTTCTGTGAGACAAAGGAGACAGGAAGAACTATTTGTGCATGTCTGTTAAATCTCTCATGTCTCCTCTCTAACCCGATGTTCATAGTTACTAACTTAATTCTGACCTAAACTATTATTTATACTTTCAAACTGGATTCTTCCTCCACATTGTCTCCACTTCAGTGGAATCTACTTGATGTACTCTGATTATTATTCCCAAAGCTTAGTTAATTTACATTAATTTCTTATTCAGAATCACCTAGTACCTATTTACTTCCCTCTTTCAAATATTTTTCACTCTAGCTTTTCTTTTTATCTGTATCACTCATCACTTTCTTCCTTTTTAGTTGGATTAAAATATTCATTTATTTGCTTTCTAATCCAATAACACAGCATTTTGTATTCTAAAAATTATGATAAATTTTAGAGAAATAAAGATGATAAAAATCAAGTCTCTATTTTTTTAATGTTTTTATTGATTTTAGAGGGAGAGGAAAAGTGAGGGATAGAGAGATAGAAACATTGAAATGAGAGATCAATCAGCTGCCTCCTGCACTCCTCCAACTAGGGATCTTAGTCCACAACCTGGGCATGTGCCCTGATCGGGAATTGAACCAGTAACATCTTGGTTCTTGGTTTGACAATCAACCACTGAGCAACACTGGCCAGGCATCAAGTTTCTATTTTTGAGCAACACTTAGTCTTATAAGGACAAAGAAACAGGAAACAAAATCAAAAGCAAGAAATACCCATCAGATATTGTGACAAGTGCCTTGTAATTATAGGTACAAAACACTATGAAAGAAATGAATATATTCATTCCCTTTAAATATATGTTTTAAAGAAATTTTTCTCCTCTAATCTTTTGTTGATACTATATCCTACTGGACAATGGTCTTTGCCTGTAATCCATTTTTCCAAATTTCATTCTCTATAAAATATATTTTTTTTTATTAAATAGCAGCTTCTCCATGAAGCCTTCCTGATTTCTTACAACCTGATAGAATTTTTCCATAGTACTTTGGACATTTTATGTGATTATTCTGTGTCTAAAGGTTGTTGTTTATATTTTTTATGTTATCTTCATCCCAAACCTTAAGGTCCAGACAACAGTGTGGTCACTGTTGGGGATAGGGAAGGTAGGTAGAGGTGGAGGAGGGTACAGGGGGGATAAATGGTGATGAAAACATAAAATAAAATAAATAGAAAAAAAGGTTCTCAGATTAGGCTTTCAATCTATTTGGTCTTGTTTTAACCCCTAACAGCTTTAACCATGGTACCTGTACTCAAAAGTATTTAACTTTCAAATTCCTTTAAATAAATTATTGGTGTGGTGGTTTAAGATAAAAATGGGGTTTCATTACTTTATCTTCAGATAATATGAATAAAACTTGGAGAAATTAAAAACAACTATTAAAAAATATTCATATCTAAATTTCTAAAACAAAAAAATTATTCAAACTACAATTTTTTCATTGAAGTAATCTACTAAGGAACATGAAAAAAAATCTCATTTATTGATACTTAAAATATTAAAATGCTTTAAAAAACCATTAGACTAATTCTGAGAAATAGTTTGTTAGCATTTATTATGTATACTTTTTATTTTAACACTAGAGGCCTGGTGCACGAAATTCGTGCACGGAGTGGGGGTGGTGGGTGGTGGTGGTGTCCCATAGACCAACCTGCACCCTTTCCAATCAGGGACCCTTTGAGGGATGTCCGACTGCCCGTTTAGGCTGATCCCACTGTTGGGATCGGGCTTAAATGGGCAGTCGATGTCCCTTTCATAATCCAGGACTGCTGGCTCCTGACCTCTCAAATGCCGATTGCCCCTAACCACTCCCCTGGCAGCCTGATAAACGCCAAACTGGTCCTGTGCTGGCCTGATTGACGCTAACTGCCTTCCCCATACCAGGATGGCACCCCCAACTGTTCTCCCCTGCAGGCCTGAGTCCCCCACAACTGCCCTCCCCAGCAGGCCTGGGTCCATCCCAACTGCCCTCACCTACAGGCCTGGGTACCCCCCAACTGTCCTCCCCTGCAGGCCTGGATCCCTCACAACAGCCCTCCTCTGCCAGTCTGGTTCTCCCAACTGCCCTCCCCTGCAGTCCTGGGTC